>CABFOQ010018741.1:8470-18750 GCA_900660455.1 Gephyroberyx darwinii | reverse complement strand
TTCGAATTTTGTTTAATATGTAATAGTTTGGTTCTAGTTTAGTTCTACTGTTTGGTTCTACTGGTTGAGAGACATTAGAATTTTGTTTAATATGTAATAGTTTGGTTCTAGTTTGGTTCTACTGTTTGGTTCTACTGGTTGAGAGACATTAGAATTTTGTATAATATGTAATAGTTTGGTTCTAGTTTGGTTCTACTGTTTGGTTTTACTGGTTCTATTGGTTGAGAGACATTAGAGTTTTGTTTAAAATGTAATAGTTTGGTTCTAGTTTGGTTCTACTGTTTGGTTCAACTGTACACCATCCAACAAGAATTGTCTGCATTATTAAAGTAGGACAGATGCAGGATAAATGAAAGAAAGTTTCACAAAAAACACAAAACAAAGCCAAACCTAGTAGGTTTTTGTTAGAAGTGTGTCAGCCACTTTCTCTAACAAACTGTCACTGTACTGCAGTAGTTGTAGTAGTGGCAGGTGTGGTAATAGTATGAATATGTGTGTTGTCTTTTTGTGATCATCATGCTCGTAGAGGCAGTGGAGAAATTGCGTCTGCTGTGACCTACGCCCTGAAGGATGAAGTTATCTGCTGATATGTTAGATTACTGTGCTTTACCACTGATGAATTAACTTGATCTGACTTTTAGCCAGAGAGGAAGCATCGCCTATCAGAGGAGAAGATTGTAGAGGTTGTGATGCCCATGCTCCACTGTCTGCATTCCCAGTGTCATTACATGTTCAAGTGTCAGAAGAGCAATTCAAGCTAATGGAAGTAATTACACAGAAATTATAACCTATCTGAGTGAAAGAGTACAGATGAGCAGGGATCTGATTGAAATGGGTACTCGTCACACAATCAACATATCTCTCTGCTGTGTGTGACATACTTAACCACTGTGCTGTCAGTGTCAGTCTTCTTCACTACAGAGTGGAGAGACGGGAAAAGACTGACATTTCCATAATCTTACAGGACCGGTGAATTTGACCTTGTGTTACTTAATACCCAGCACAGCTCAGCACTCAAAAGGACTCTTATCTCCCCTGTGATGAAGTTCATAGTGGGGGGGGAGTGGATTCATCCCTCTTCCCCTTGGAAATCCCAAGTGTTGAAAACTACTCACTGGAAATTTTGAATAATAGTGAATTTGATGTTGTTGATAACAGAGCTGTCCTTTTTGTAACTATAGTCGTTTGTTTAAAATGCCAGAATTTTTTGTATGCAAGTCAAACAAGCCAATGCATTTTATTATAGCTTTATTTATTATAGCTATAGTATACTTGTATAAAAAATACTTATATAAGCCATACTTATATAAGAGTCCACACATGTTTTTGTCACCTAAAACATTGACGTTTAAACAGCTATTCAACAAAATTTGTCATTTTGGAAGAAATAAAAATCAATGGATTATTCCAACTAACTTGAGCTGAATGAACAGCACAGTTGCCTTTAAAAACCACAGTGTGCAGAAACATTTCCATTTCCACCATTATTTATTCCTTCTAGTCCTCTGAATATTTGATATGTTACTGCTTTAGGTCGTAGAGGTTTTATGGTATTTATAATGAGCACAAAACCATCCATCCACGTGGGATTTAAGCAGGCAATGAGCTCATTATGATAAAGAAAAATGTTTTCAATACGTTGTGTATATCATGGCTAATTGGAGTTGAGAATACCTTTCTGTCACTGGTTTGAACTGCGACCCTGGCATTTTCAGAGAGAACAATCCCTGAACCCAATCCAAGGGCTTTTCAGTGGGGTTATGCAGTGTTTTAAAGAGCTTCATAATGAGTGGTTGGGTTTAAAAGCTGAGGGACCAGGGTAACACTGAACCCCCAACCCTGACTGATATAACACAGTTAAATTATTCATTTGAAGTAATAGTCTTGCTGATGAAATATTCATCATCCTGTAATGAGGGATGTATTGATTTAAACAGCAGCACTTTGTTGGAAGCCTCAGCTTCAGCCAGTGGAAAAGAATGAGAGGTATTCCACAGATCATTTCATATATTTTATCAACACTGGGTACTTGGACTGATTACTGATATAGGGACACTTCTGTTGAAACTATTTGGATGAATATCACAGTACTTTCATAATGAAAAAAACCGAACTGATAATGGATACAATTGTTATTGCTCATTGTATCATTTTGTATTAAACTTAATTGCCTGAATTATTGAAAAATTGTGTCAACTGCCCTCCTGACTACTTTTTTTTTTTTCTTTTGCTTCAAAATATTTTGCTTTAATAGTGACAATAGGCACTGCAATGGACAAGAACAAAATAATTCTGGTGCATTATAATAATAATTTCTGATTATTGTGAACATGATATTAATCATGTAACATTCATGCAGCAAAATAGTGTCTTGGTAAAATTGGAGAACCATGCTAGAAATTTTGACTGTTACTATACCTAACACACCTTTAGACATATTTTTCTGAAAATGTAATCCAGGCTGATTGTAGGTTAAGGGGAAAAAAATATGAGATGCTTAAGTGTCTCCTGTCTCTGCTGTGTTGACCAGTTTGTCAATGAAATAGTTCCCGTCCTTCATTGACTGGTCATGACAGATAAAACATTCACTTTTAAAAAGCTTTGAATGATGCTGCATCTCTAATGACCAATTAAAAGATGTACTTTTACATGATCAGTCATTGTTTGCCTCCAGTAGCTGTGACATTTGATACAGGTCTAAAATCAATAGTTGGCCTCATTGATTACATTTTGACAGACCGACTTTGCAAACTGACTGACATTTACCTAACTTCCTGTCTGTCCACTCTAACCAGGGATGTTTGGCATTATATTCCTTTGCCTGACTCTCGATCGACACATGAGGCCACGTTCTTGTGTCTAGAAAAAAACAGGGAAGTTCACCGTAGAGACACACCACAACAAAACGTGCTGCTGACTACTGGAAGATTCACACAAAATATTGTAGGTCTCACAGCAGAATATAAATAAATAAGATCCCATCTTGGCCAATACACACTTGTGATTTCATGCAATACAAAATAAAGTATCTTGTCTGAATAATTCCCAGCACCATGCCTTATTTTGATGGCGCTCACTACACAATATGAATTGGGAGGTTTAACTGCCAAAACCTCATAGGGACAGTTTTTTTTGATCATATTTAATTCTGATGGCATCTTGGAACTTGGAACTTGATCATGTATTAGCTAGCCAACAATGTTGTTCCAGCACAGAACCTATTTAGCTAACGTTTGCTAGTGTTGGACATAATATGTGCTTCAAGAATCGATATCCAACAGTAGGTAACCTAGCTAATTAGTCTAAGTCACGGTCGCTATTGTAAAGTTACTAGTTAAAGTAAAAAAAATACATACGATTAGAATAGTGACTAAAAGTAAAATAACAGAACTAGTGTTTAATTAATTGTTACTAGTAAAATAGAAAAGTAGCTATCATCATAAGCAAATTAGTAACTAGTGCTTATAAGTGCTAGTGTTTAATTTTTAGTGACTAGTGCCTTAAAATGAATATATGACAAATTGCCTACCATACACCTGCCATCCCACTATGAGGGGCCATCCTCAGTTTCCTCCCTAACAAAGTTTTTTAAAACACTCAAGAAGTGTTTTCTGTTCACACTTTACCTGAGGCACCACTTGTTGCATGCAGCGTGACTAGCTTGTGTGAAATCATGGAACACATTACTATCGATGCTGGCGTGGAGAGGAATGGCCAATAGGGTTAGGGTTAGGACTTTTCATTGGCTGTGTCACCGGCTATGTCCATGCCCTCCCATGCATTTTTTCCATATTCGGCTTGCTTGCAAGAGTCCCTTTGAAAATATTTCTTTGATTTCCTGGTTGCTGGACCCACTGTTTGAACGATTTGAAACGAACACAGCTCATTTCTAAAGAGGAATACTGCAAATCCCAGAAGGCATACCGCTGTGCGCTTGCCTATCAGTTAGACTGCACCACTGGTGTTGCCGTCATGGGAATAAAAACCTTCACACCAAACTTAACATTACACCTAAAATAAAATATGATTTGTGATATCAGCTTCATCTGTGCTCAAGGCTCAATCGTAGCACAATAATGTAATCAGGTGACTTCTGAATATCATAAATCCCCCGAAAGAATCATTATTTCCTGCAGTGCGTTGACAGACATTCATCTCTCCTTGATTTCGGCATTGCAGAGTAGAAGTAAATATGCTTTTGTTTGTAATCAATCCAAGTGTTTTGCTGTAGGCATTTTCAGAGCAAAATGAGAAAGACAGCTCCAGCCTTAAGGATTATGAATGGCCAAGGAGAGGTAAATGGTGAACAGCAATTCAAGGAATCTTAGTATGACTAATGTGACAGCAGGTTTTAGTGCCTGATGTACAATGTGCATCAGTGTTTTTAAGAGACAATAATATCTGCTGGTTCAATATGAATAAGGTTTATACATATTACAGAGAATTTCTTTGTTTCTTTTCTTTTTTGACTTGATTCTTAAACAGACAGCAAGAAATCAGAGAATCCCCCATTTCAACCATATCTATTTATCTTAATTGTAAAGATTACAGAGTGTAATTCTAATCGCCTCCTGTACTCAGCCAGTTGTACGATCAACCACTTAGAAATATGTCTGAGTGAATTGCTACTTAGTGTTAGGTGACAATAAATGATGTGTTGTGTCTGCATTTCAACACTGACACCCCAATAAGTAGAGTGTGAGAAAAAGCTCTATGCCAGCACTCTGGCTGCAGGGTCATTCATTTTGCATGGATTTCATTGGTAGATTCATTGGTAGATAGCCAAGATATCAGTAAGAACCAAACATCACTTCCCCAGTAGGACACCGTGAAACCTGTTTCCTTTAGGCAACATGAACCCGAGAGGATAGTTACACTTTGGGGAGTATAAGAGCATGAAAGTCTTCGGTTCCAGGGAATCAGGAAAATCTAAAAAATATACCAATATTGTGGTAATCCTTGAAACTGTACTGGCAATGTGCTAGAATATAGAAATGAATAAAAATAGGGAGCTCCCAGTAAGAGTTAGACTGTTGTGTGTACAAGAAATGAAATACAGATAGAAATTATACTATTGTGCCACTAAAACAATATGTTGCTCAACTTTGAGCAAGATAATATGACTGGACATGAGAAAACAGATATTATCATCAACAAACACATTGTCAAGTGATGTTCCATATGCTGTTCATTATTTATTTTCTGCTCCCTTCGCTTAAACGTGGTTTTGTGTTATTCAGATAGCGTCCCAACCTGAAGTTGTCCTTTCATGCGTATAGATTACATGAGCCTGAGGAGATATGGAACAACGTTTTATTATCTTCAAAAATCTGTCAGAGGTCTTACCTCACCCCTTCTTTCAATTTTCAGTTGAATTGATTCCAACTGACAGATTCAAATTTTTGCATGGTTTGCTCATGCGGTGCTCTTGGCACATATCTATACGTTGTGAGACTGTCCATTAGTCACAGGGAAATGGGCATTTAAGTTGCATGGCTAATAGTTAAGGTGTTTAATGTGGGTGACACTGTGGGTGACATTGTGGGAGACATTGTGGCTGATATTACTTTGTGCAATTTCTCTTTTATTATTATGAATAAGCAGATATTATTGAGTGCTTTAACGGAAGCAAGGAAATTGATATGAAGAGTCTTCTTGGGTAACATTATTTAGATAATTTGAATTTGAGCCTTGATTGTTCACATCTTGAGATTTTGAGTCTGTTACTTGAACGGAAATTTAATATATCTGGTATTCTTCTTTTCATTCATTCGGATGCTGTGGTATATGAGGGATCACTATATAATGTTATATTATCTTGGCAACATATAATATAAAGACTTACTTTGTCCTCTTAATATTATTATTATTATTATTATTATTATTATTATTATTATTGTTGTTGTTGTTATTATTGTTATTGTGATTGTTACACATGTATCAATGTATCTTTTTCCATGCATAATGAAATACTATTCACACAACATACCTTTTAAAAGATTATCCTCTCCCAGTTTGGGTGCTGTCATCTGCTTATAACAAAAGGGAGACAACCTAAATAAATGCGGTATCTGTCAAGAGAGGCTCAACTGTGTTATGGACACCTTTAGGTGCTCTGGAGGAACTTAGGGGAGGGAGAAGGAAGAGGAGGAAGACGAGGAGGAGGAGGCTTACAGGGTAAGATAAATGACTTGAAATCTCGGCATATTCAACTTACAAAAAATACTTAAGTATAACTGTTCATTCTGCATGTGTAATAATAGTATTTCTAGATAACAGGTGCTTGAATAGGCCTGTGACAAGCTGTAATGGCTACTGGACAGTTTAATGAATCTGTTTACAGCTCGGCAGTCACTAGTTTTGAGTTTGTTTGTGATAGTTTTATCGTGACAGTCAAACAGCAATTTGGCAGTTACAATACAAATTGACTTGAAGGCCAAACTGACAAACAGCATCCTATGAAACACAAAATACAAAAGCCTTTTTTCATACTGTGAATTGGCATAATAAGACGCAATTAAAGTGAAATCTTGATGGTAGGTTTGATCCTTTTGCAATACGGCTGTCACTGTACGCAAGTCCTTTCGGTAAATTGCTGTTTGTGTGAAACATGACATTGGGCAGATTGTCAGACACTTTATGCCAGGGAACAAATGCCTTAAGGTAATTTTGTTTACGGCAGGAGAAAACATGGAATGGCGGTCTCATGTGCCAAACTTAGAGGATTTAAGTTAAGGATGCAAACAGGCACCATTTGTCTTAGGTAAGCACCAGCCTACATCCTTTTCATGGCATAAACTGCTGATTAAACATGACATGTTGAGGGGGTTGAACAGGGCCTTTGTGAATTATGGCACAATCATAAACAAGAGAAGAAAATGTGTCCCTGCTGGCTAAAATTTATTGAATTACAATACTGCTGCTTCTCTTTATTCAGCTGAATCGTTGATTTTCACAGTGAAAATCTGAAGTTGATTATATGACTCTGAACCATTTGAAAGGACAGATTTAATAAGAGTGGGCGATTAAATATATTTATGGTACAGTTAGGACCTATAGTTTCATCCTTAGACTTTCTTTCATACATTTTGTGATGGGTAATTGGTAGAATGAATTTCAAGGTAATCTCATATTTGTCAGTTACTGTTAATATTTATTCAGTGCATTATTGAACTTCACTGCGCCGTGACTAAATTGCATTCCTCGATGATATCCTCTGAATAATGTCAAAGATTACAGATCAGCCAAAAGGTATCAGCAATGAATAAAATAGCATAGATGGCTCATGTACTGTAAATGATTCAGTGTCACGTGACCTAAGACACCAATTTCCAAAGTGTTTACTGCAAAGATGAACACAGTAATCAGAGCTCTGTTACTTTGACACGGTGTACAATCATCCCTCAGGGGGGCTACAGTTCATGTATTCTTTTTTTGAATTTGCTCTAAAGGCTAATACATTTTGAAGCAGTTAGGCTCCTATGTAACTGTTCTTTGTCTGAGTGAAATGACTCATTACTATTTATGGTTCCTTTCAACAAGTTTAGGTGTGTGTGTAGGTGTACATTCATGTGTGAGAGAGAGAAAGAGAGGAAGAGATTGGGTCATTGGGGTAGGGGGTACATTCTGTCGTCTAAATCAAATTGTTCATCCACGTTTTATTCACATACCATGATGATATGACATGATCACGGTCCAGGTCATGATACTGATCGCTGTGATTCCTTTTTCTTTCTTTCCTTGGCCTTCTGTTTATGTTTTTTGGAAATTCTTCTCTAAATATGTGAATGCTGAGCACTTTACCGACAAAAGGCACCACAGCCCAGTAATCAGTCAGGTTAATGTGTTCCCGGGTCAATTGAGACACTGTTATTTATGGCTCAGAAGGTGACACACAAGAGTGTTTTGTAAGCCAAGTGAAAGTCACATTGCTGGAAGGAGACTGAATGAAATTGAGCGAAAGGGAGTATAGCATATATCTGTAGGGCAGAGGCAGAGAAGCAGAACATGTGCAAAAATAATAGAAAGATGTACTTACAAGTGTTATAAAGTAACAGCAACCTTTAACGAACAGTTCAATGCTAAAGACATTTCAGACTTCATTTCGATTGTCTAAAATTCTTTCTCCTTTTCTGTGGATACTTAACAGTCCCCATGAGCAGAACGAGCCTTCCCACCCTCCCACGGCGAAACCTCTTTGTCTTGCCCAAGGTTAACACTTTCCATTTTCTCAAGACACTACTGCGAAGTCAGACTAAGTTGTGTCTTCCTTTTGTGTTTTTGCCCTATGCCTGAGCACATGAGCATTTGCACGTGAGCCCTTATCAGCCTACGCTAATTACACACACCTGAGCATGTAATATCATTTTTAAGAAGTTAGTTCAAAAATAGGAAATCAAATAGAACATTTGATCTCTAACATTTGCTAACATTTCATTTTACTCTACAGCTAAAGTTGACAGTGTATATTACCAGTGTACACCCTACACCAGTGTTATTATTACCTTTTTTACAACTTTGGTGGTAGGAAGAGCAAAGCCATATCGTGCAGTGGGGTCTGGGGGCATCCTCCCTTGGGAAGAACATTTGTATTAAAAGAAAAAGAGATTTCACCTCAAAAACAATGTTAAGTCAGAAGATTGCTGTTAGAAAATATGACTCAGACTAAATATATCTACTTGCTGATAATGATCAGATCTAAAATCAGACCTGGTGAAACCAAGATCCTCCATCGTTTTTAGCACTTCTGCATTGTACTCACGATAACGCTGAGTACATTACACAACACCTCTGAATTTGAACAACGATTCAATCTAAATAAGATGTGATGTTGCAGGAGGCACATTGCTGTGTCTCTTCAGTGGTTCAATCTAAATATTTATGTGACAATAGCAAGAGAAAAACTCGACCTCATTGGGGTGTGATGACCTGGTCATAATTCACTGCATGGATCCAGAAAACTATGCAGGTTTCAGATGTGTGTGTGTGTGCGTGAAGATTGAAGTCACTGAATGGGGGTTTCAGTGATGAGGACTCACTATGTCTTAGAGGACCAGAGTGCTAATAAAACAGGGACATGATGTTTCGTTGTCGAACTTAATCTAGCATACTCTCTTCCAAGTGAGATTGAGTGCTAAGGTGCTACAGACTGTGGCATCTATTCAGTGATATGATGTGGGTGGATGTATCAAAAAATGGCCTACACTGGCACTGGCCAGATGATATTCTCATATTTGTTATGAAGCATGCTATGACAGCTAAGGTTATAATGGCTGGTTTGCTACATGTAATAAATATAGAGGCAATCAAACTCCCTGCAACAAACCCAAATCAACCTTTCTGAGCTGGGGGAGTAAAGTTTCAACACTAAACAAAAAAGTTTGGTGATTTCTCAAAAGCGACTCTCTTTGAAGTAGCTCTATGTGGGCAGAGGACATGACAAAAGTGTAAAATAGCATCTCGTCTTTGTAACTGCCTGTGAAAAGCGAGGTGTTATCTAATGAAATGTAATGAAAATCAGAAACACTATTCCCCCTGCGGGGTCTCTGCCAGAAGAATGTCAGAACAACTGAGCTCTCGTCCCTACTGTCGCTCCTGCTCCCCGCTTTCATAATGAATTTAACAGGCTTCCATAACGAGGCTATTATAGACTCCAGCCTTCCAGCCGAACAGAGAATTAGATAAGAGGGCACCTGGACACTTCAGCAGCCATCAAAATACACGCCAATCAAATTAGCCAGGGTCTGTGTCTGTGCCTTGTTTTTCTCATAAAAGACAAGACTACACAATCATCCCCTGGAGGTTTCTTCAGCCTCTGATTTACTGTTTTCATTTCCCCCGACCAAGATGCGATCAGCAAAATGCAAACTATGAAATATTTGCAATCTAAATTAACTACTTTTAGAAAACAAATACAACTTTGAATAGCAGAATGTAGAAATGTCAAGTCCTCATACATTTAATATGATCTCCTTGCTTTCCATTCAAAATACCTGAAATGCCATTGCAGTAGATTACAATCACTATCTGAACCTTGAAAAACAGTGACCATGGATGTCTCAAGCCTTCCTTTTGAGAGATTTAGTGGTGAAAATGCTCTTCAGAGTTGTATCAGCAGTTGGCCCTCTCCTTGAATCACCAAGATGAAAATGAAGACATCATAGGAAATGGATTTTAAAATTACACAAGTTCCTGATACTTCTGATTAAGTAACTTATTACTGGCTACCACAGTGACAAGTGCAGAGGATGAGGAGGAGGAGGAGGAGGAGGAGGAGGAGG
>CABFOQ010018738.1:0-10995 GCA_900660455.1 Gephyroberyx darwinii | reverse complement strand
TACTAAATAATAATAATAATAATAATAATATATATATATATATATATATATAAATATATATATATAAATATATATATAAATATAAATATATATAAATAGAGAGACACATACCATTTCTGATCTTCATTGGTGCCATTATTGTGCTATGTTGCTGACTTGTAAGGTAGCATTTGAGTAAAAGAATTCCTTGAGCTGGTCACTAACCATAAATTCCAGTATTGGTAGTTTAGAGATGGGTCAGTAATTATTAAAAAGAGTGCCATCTGCGTGGAGGACAGAATCAACCATAATCCTCCAAAGAACTGAGCAATTGTCTCTTCCAAATTCCTTCCAATTCCAAAGCTACTGATTGTTGTCTCTACGTGGAAAAGCAGGTAATCATCGTTGTCCTCTGCAGTGGCAGCCAAGTCTCTTAATTCTCTGGATCTCCATGTTAATCATCAGAGCAATTGGCCTGGTCAGTCTTCTTGGCAACGGCCAGCTTGGCCAATGTAAAGCCTAATTGTGACATTATGGCGACGAGGTGGCAGGACTTGATGTTTGCTGCAGACAAAGTTGTTTTATTGCCAGTCAAGTAAGGCAATCCAGTTGACGCACCACGACACGACCAACCAATAGTGTGTGTTAAACTCCACATGCATGTGTTTGATTGACACAGCCTCATTATCATAGTAGGAAGAAATGCAGAAGTTAATAAATGAGAACATGAGCAAATCTTCTAAATCCAAGGAATGTTGTGAGGGTCAGATTGAGCTATGGTGTTGGCTGCCAACTTCAGAAACCTGAGACTGAGGTGATGTGGACCAGCAGGGTTTTTGAGGTCCAAAGCTATCTGCAGTGTAGCTGAAAAGAATTTCATCTTGGGTTCATAAACAGTCTGGTCAAAGCCAGCCCAAAAACCAATAATGCCACTGTTGAGTATGACTGAAGCCTGCCCCCTGCCATAGCAAGACACCTACTGAGGGCAGTAGCCCTTTGGCTCGGTCTGTTGTAGCTAACCAGTTCAACCAGGTCCCAACCTCATACTGGAACTACACCAGCTGTAGGCACAGGATAGAGCTCAAGAGGCAGGACCATAGCAGCCCTCTACTAGTACTACTAAATCAATAGTAATTCAATACATATATTGGAACTACTTCCCCTCTGTGTATGTGCTAAAGTTTTCCCTAACCACTGAGCAGGTGGGGTGGGACAGTTTTAGTGTCACAAAAGCTAAATGCTGTGGCAAATTTTGCCCAAATATCCATTATTTTTTGTTTCAACAGATAGTTTTAGTATCACATGGCCTAAAAAGCTGCCATTTCTCCTTTCCTCGCCTTTCATTTCCTATCCTATTTATTCCTCCTCGCTCGCCTTTTGTCTGCTGTTTTCTCCCTTCCTATCCTTTGCCATTCCTCTTCTCTCTAGTCCTCTCCCCTTCTCTCTGCTTGTGATTAAGCCTCAGTAAACCAGGGGCTCTTAAGAAGTAAAGTCACCACAGGAAGAAACAACCTTTACGCTACACGCCACCTTTTCTGAAATATTTATTAGCAGCTCATCCCCTCAGCTTGAGTATCAGTCAAGAGTATTGTGTTTCAAAAACATCTGGAGCTGCCTTCACAGAACAATACCAAGACCTTGGATTACCGCCCCCTTGTATCTCTTTCTCTTGACCTCTCTCCATCTCTACGTGGGGGCTTGTGAAGTTGTCCTTTTATGCGCCTTATTAAAGGTCTACCAAGGTCACAAAGATCACACAATGTTTGATTTCAGAGGTAATTCAACAAGTTAAAACTAGCTCAGTGCTAGTTACATGCTCGTCAGCTGCGAGCATCTTGGCAAATGAAAATGGAGCAATGAAACATAAAATCAAATCACTACGACAACTGAACAACTGATGAAGAAGTCCAGCAAACCTAAATCAATCAATCTAATGGCCGAACGCTTCCACAAGCAATTTGAATTGTAGAGAAATGTGAAATGGAAAAATCAATCTTCCAATACAACTGCAGTGAAAACAAGCTGGTCTATAAAGGTTACAACCACAGATGAATGAATGAAAACACTATGGGGCACGAAGACACATCAGCACATAGAGATGCTGGACCTTCAGGCTAGCATAAAAAGGTTGTGAACAGCATCCCCCTCTTAGCAGGGCTAACTCCCTCCATCTTTTTCCTCTTCCTCATTTCTCTCATCTCACACTGTTTTTCTCTCTTCTTTTTCCCCTTCTCCCTGTTAGAGACAGCTGCTGAGTTGTATTCGTGGTGGGAACTGCCCTCGGCCCAATGTCAGCTCATTGCAACTGCCTGGAGATGTGAGCTTCTTCGCCAACCAGCTGGCCGTGCCCACCTTGGAGTTTGCATTTGAGCAGACCAGAGCAGAGGAGGTATGCCCAGACCAATACACCCTATTCTCATTCACGCAACCCTGAGAAGCATCCCTCCAAAAATGTGATTTAGAGGAATAGGATTTTAAAAGGATAGGAATTTCTGTGGTGAGCTGGTTGATTGACTGATATGAGGGCATAAAAGCAAGTTAAACATGCCACTCATATACATAGCAGAATAGAACAGAAATATTAGCAAGTATTAACAACACAATGCATTAATTTCTATTGATTTCAGTTTATTTACCCAGCGAAAGTCAACTTGAGCGCCATGCTATTTTCCAGCGATGCCGTGCTTCACATTCATGCAGTAACACACATTCAGAGCTGCCCATTACAACCATAGTCTTCACTGAACAGTTAGCCATGCCTTGCTCAAGGGTTTCAACTGTAGCTATTGACTTTCAAACTGCACTTCACTGACAAACTGAATGGTTTATTTGGCTTGGTTATCTTTAATTTTAACTAACTCACCAGCCACATTTTCCCAGCCATTCCAGGAACCAGCAACCTTCTGGTCACAGAAGGCCCCTCTCATCTTCTGTAATTCTCCTCATATTCTGCTGTTCTATGCTATGTGAGATCCCTGGTCAAAGCAGAGGAAGAATTCTGACACATACTAGACACGATCACAGCTTGCTTCTCATGACAGACAGGAAGCTGTGAACGGATTTATTTGGAGTTTGTCATAGGCTGCCACTTTAACTTTAGCTTTGGGAGTAAACAACCCTCTCACCACAGATACGGTACCTACACCTGTCAGTATTGGGATTTAAGTTATTTGGCCCTTTTCTACAGGTTTTTCCAAGGAAAATGATCAGCACAGACCAGACAGCTAGATCACTGCAATAAATTGTCCAGTTCCTGCAGTTCCCACTGTAGTTTAGTGGGGATTGGATCTGATACCAACCATCTGCAGCCTATAAGACTAATAGCATCATTTTGTTAGCATTAAATATTTCGTGATAATTTACCAAAATCTAGCTTGACACATTCCAGTATGGTTTATATTTTAATACAAGCAACAAATACACAACATAGTGTTTACAAATTATGCATGCCCCCATTTACTTCCATTAAAAATGCAATATTTACTGCCTTGGGGCAGAAACAGAGAGGTTTAGCCCCAGCTAAGCCAGCCCACTCAAATTCACAACTTCTGGCTAGGATGGCAACTTTGAGCTTAATTAGTGCAAGAGATCTTAGCAATGTTTATCCGCCCTCAGGACAGAACCTGATGATAACAGGTGGTGGAGGGTAATCCATGGTGCTGGCTTTATTTAGGACCAACCACAAATTGAACCAAAGATACACTGATAGATAAAGTCGATGGACTCAGTTGTGGTGGAAAAAGGTCAAACATCCTGTACCCATAAGTAACCATCACATTTGAACGCTGAACATGATTGTTAAAAATCACTTGTCAAGAGCCTTTCTCTTTTTAAGGAGAGTGGACAATCCCATTTTTTAATGCTGTACACGTCACTATAACTTTGACCAATAATAGAGGTAAATGAACAGTAACAAATTTGTTGACAGAAAAGAGCTTAGAGGCTATAACCCATTAAAAGCATTTCAGCTGAATATGAGTGTTAAAGGGAAAAGCCAACCTAAAACACTTCAAACTGTTAAAACTTGCATATCTGGCTGCATTCTGTTGTTTTCTAGTATATTTTTCTCATTCCGGATAAACGTAAAAGACATGACAATGCAGCTAGAAGAATTTTTTTTTTTCAACTATCTAAAACATCAATGGTAAATGTCAGGTTTTAGTGTCATTCCCTCAGGGCTTGTTTCTAGACTCACTATTTTTCACCGATGTTTAACAATCATACAGGGAGAAATCCATTGTAGAAGAGGCAGAGACACAAATTTCTCCACCGACAGTCGCCTCAATAGACCACAATGCAATGCAGCATTGAGTAAGGGCTGTGGCTCTCCCTCTCTCTCCCTCTGTTGATGTTACTGTTACTATAGCTTTTGCACTCTCCACCTATACGTGAAACCAATGGCTGGACGCAACAAGTCCAGGCCAATTCTCTGGGGGTTGTCGAAAGGCAATCTGGGAAGTGTAGGAAATCACTAACTGAGGCAGAAGTAGACGAGGCAGGTTGAGGGAAAGTGGATACAACACAAAAACAGAAATTACAACACTAAATAGAAGATAGTTTTCCTTTAATAAATCACCTCAAGGTTCTGATGGGCGATGCAGAGACGCATGTGTCCCTAACCACCCGTGCATGTTTCGAGCATCTTTTGCCTACGCATTCCATCACCGTTCAATATTCCAGACCACATGGCTATGTAGCTGTAGCTATGCGACCTACTGTGTACGTAATTCTGTTCATTCATCCTTATATGCCCAGTAAACAGAGTTGTGGTGCCGGTAATGTGTTGGGAAACCGCCAGATGTTGTGTACCACCACCGCAGTGATCGTGACAAGAGTGCGGTTCGTTGAACATTTGTTTTCTCGTTTAGCATCTGTTTCTCTCTCAGCGCCTCATGAAAGTTTTCTCCAGTACACAGTCATCAACTCTCCGCGCAGTGTGGTGTTCGCTGACCCCCTGCAACAATAGAAGATGGATTAAATTCGGAAAGTTGTCTTAAACCGGCTGAGGTATTGCCAAGGTGTTACTTTATAATGAAGCCGGAAAGCACCATCAGTTTTGTTAGCAAAGAGTTGGCAAAGACTGACAAAAAAACAACTTTAAAGTGACTTTGGCTTGAATTACTAACAAACTGGTACAAGCCTTTTATATCTTTCGCTTTGTCTGCTTCTGTGTTTTTTATATAGGTTGAGCGAACTTTTATGTGTGTATGAGAATGAATGTGGGCGTGGGATGTGTATGTGAGAGAGAGAGAATCAGAGGATCTGCCGTGCCCCAACCCATCCCTCAATCTCAATTACCTGTTTAGCTAAATTGAGACTAATTGGCTGAACAAGGAGATTAGGAACAGATCTGACTGGCCAAACAAGAAGATAAGTGTGTATCTGATAGGCTAGACAGGTAGACGGCTTGAATCGACTCTGCGACCTCCTGACCTCAGAATAATGTATTCATTTAGATTAGGGCCACACACACAGTAGCTGACCAGACAAGGTCTAGAGAGACAACGTTGATAAAAAGTCTACTTCAATTCAATCTTCAACTTGAATGTAAGATGATTTCTCAAAATGCGCACCTCTGACATCATTTGACAACATATTGGAGATTAGCCTGCTAGCTAGCTAACATTACACAATGGAGAGTGATGCCGAGTCTCAGGGCTCTTTGGTGACGGATGGCTCCGCCCATCTCCAGTCAGACATTTTTAAAATTTCCACATTTAAAAAAAAATGTAATACCCCTAAATATTCAATATTTCATCACCGATTGGGTAGGAGCCGGCAGTGCAGCAGAGTTTTTTTTTTAACCGAAGGAGGGCAAGATAAATAAAGTTTTTGGCCCTGAAAGCGGCCTGCTGAAATGTTGAATTTCTGTCCAATATCATTAGGTTTCACCGTAGTCATACAAATTTACAACTCAAACAACTTGATTTAAGTAATCTCTTAAAAGTCCAGCCCAGCCTCAACATTTTGACAGATGCTCATACAGCGACCTACACCAATGTTGAAAACCCAGTGTACACCAGTGTTGCACCAGCATGAATGTTGAGACGACGCCCGTAGTCATCCTGCATCGTTTTGTGAAACTGGGACCTAAATGTCTTTCTGATATCAGTTCAAAACAAGTTTCCAAAGCCATTTTCAATATGAAATGTTACTTTGCAGTAATATCATTTTGTGAAAAGTTTGTGCTTGTTGATGTTGAAATTAGCCACCTACTGGACATGACTTACTGGAAGATATTCTGCTCGTTTGTAGTTTACAGGAAATTCACATTTCACATATTTTCAAACCAAGTTAGAATATTCTTTCTCTCTGGGACCCATTAATTTTGAAATGAATGCAGTTTTAATAGTCTTGTTGTCCAAATACCCTAAGCCCAGTTTCACCCTGCCGAAAAACCCTTCCGGGTGAAATGCTGTTTGCAGTACAGTAAGAGAAGTTTACCAACCCACAGCATGATCAAGCACTATGCCAGTTCTCCACTGAACCAGAGACAGTGGAGTGGAAAGTAAGATAGATTTTACACTTGCATCTGTAAACATGTCATTTAACGCCTATTTGACACAGCGCTCTGAATTTGCAGCAATTTAATCGCATCGGTTCTCAAGGAGCACATCAGCTCTCAATTTATTATTGGCTCTTGGCAGCAGAAATGCTATTTGATTATGCCAGTTTACAGTGACATTCTGTCCATTTCAAATGCCATTTCTCAGCCTGCATGTCCGGGCTATAAAACGCAGTAAATGGAGTCTTGTTAAGTTGCAGCAGACACCTGTCAGTGTCTCCCCTCCCCTGCTGTAAGTCTGAAGCTGATGAGTAGCGATAGAAGGATATTACATTTGCATCCTGCTCTTTCCTGCACAGCTGGCAGGCCAAATCCCCCTCGGTGCTTCAAATGGTAATGACACAAGCAAGCAGTCACGCAAGCCAGAGCATGCAAACACACACACACGCTCACACTTCTCCGTCTGACATGGATCTTACTTGAAATAACTCCAACTCCAACTCTGAAGATGAGAATGAGAGAGGGGGCGAGAGAGCGAGTGAAGTCGGGAGGCGTAAAGCAAGTTGGCTTATGGGAAATGCGGTCTTAATTTTGAGAAACAATACCACTGGCGTCAGATAGAGGTTACTGATCGTCTCCACCGTTGTCTCACGTGTTTACCGTAATTATATCACGCTATTACTATTAATTTGACAATGATATATCGATGTTTAAAAATGCTACACGTGTAGCGCCTTTAAATCTAGGTGGAATAAAGAAGAGGAGCTCTCTGACAGTCTCAGCTTTTGTACCTGCGGCGATCCATCTGGTGGTGAATAGTGCAAATTTCAAGCCTTGCCGTGATATCGGGCTTTCAGCACCATTCAACAAACAGACACAGAGATCAGTTAACAGTAACTTATTACAGAGATAACATTGTTGTTTCTTGGTAAGTGTAATAGAGTTTGATGTTGACCTGACCCAAACCCGGTGAGTGTCTGTCAGCTTTTTGATGAGCCCTTTTGTTTTTCCTATGTTATCTTTGAACCAGAGCCCAAACCAAACCTGACTTATGCAACTGAGGGAGAAATTCACTCCGGTCCGACCTGAGCTACATCCACTCTAATTTGGAGCTCAAGCAGAAATGCAAAGCTATTTACTGTGAACATGCATTGATGTTGTGTGCACAAGACGGGGCGTGCTGTCATACCAATGAAAAAGTCTGATTGTTTTATAGATATGCTTTTATCTTCTCAATCATGTGTTTGTATCTGTTTATTCAGCACTCAACAAACTCCCATGTAAACAGACATTAAAGTACAATCTCACCACAGCTTAGCTGAGGACTCGGAATGGAAATATGGACGAATAAGCTGTTTGATCAAGTTTCCATGTGAGAAGATTAGCAGTTTCTGTCATGTCCAGTATTTTATTTGGCACACAAAAGTAAAACTAATCTTTTCATGATGCAGAAGTAGCTTTAGAAAAGGGTTTTTTTTCCCCATAAAATGCCTTTGACAGCCATCAGTTATTATTTAAAGTTAGAGACTTGAACACAAAAGCTTTTTTTTTTAATCTACAATCAGACTCGGCGAAGGGGGATTTTAATTTGGAGGTACAGTTGTGCAGCTTTCAATACTCCCAGCCGTTATGATTAGTAGTTCTCGTTGACATCTTTCTTGAGTCTTTTTAAACTCTATATTTTATTTTATCATACTCAATTCATGACCTCTCATTTTTTTGTCTCTGTGTGTACAGTAAATGATGGCATGTCTGCATCAGGCAAATTTCTTGCTCCAGCTGAAACGTTTCAACTGGAGCAAAAACCTTTAGGGTTAAATTTAGAATCAGGTTTAGGTTAGGGTATGAATGTAATCAATTGAAGGGCCTCATAAGGAAATAAGGAAAGGAAATAGGAAACAAGGACATATGGTCTTTGCGAGTGTGGGTTAATTTGCATTTACGTGTGAGTGTGTGTTTTTGTGTGTGACTGTATGCAGCATGTACCTCCTGCTGTATGACAACATGGCACGTTTTCTGTCCTTGGTTCATGCATCCTTCTGTTCCCTCCCACATGCCTGGCTAAGCATTTGCTGTGTGACCCTGTTGTACTTCTAAGTATGAACTTAACCTTTCTGCTGCTTTCTAGCCTTCACTCCAAATTAGACCTCAGCTCTGTGAGGTGCTGTATGTGTGTGTGTGTGTGTGTGTGTGTGTGTGTGTGTGTGTGCTTGTGTGAGTCAGTCTCCATTGTATAACCAGCTGAATAAGCACCTTGGGCTTCTACCAGTTTCTAGCCAGCTCTGTTCGGTTGCTCTGGACAACGGCTTGTTGTGCATCACGTTAGTGATTGGCCGGAGGGGTGCCTGCATCATTCGTGGGGGGTGACATGTTTCCTGTTGCCATGTCTATCTGAAGCTGTAACCAAATCGACCATTCTGACCACTAACGGATTAATGCTAGGAGATGAGAATTATCACTGTCTAATGAAACTGTACTGTAACTACAGAAAAAGGCAGCTGTAATCTAACATATTTTCAACCCCAGTGTGGATGAGGTGGGGCAGTTTTTTATGCTTTGACATGCTATTTAAGCATGTCAAGTCATTCTTTCTTGAAACTTTATCATTGGAGACATTGTTGTCACCTATCTTCCCTCCTGCCAGCTTGATGCACATCAAACCCCCCGCTGAACAAAGTCTTACACAGATTCAGCCTTGTTTGTCAAAGCATGTCAATGTGGTTAAAAAAAAACACAGTTGCCATATGTTTCATCATTTCTACTCTACTTAGAGAGCACACAACAAACTGTTTTTTAGGCCTAAAAACGGAACATATAGTCGATGCTAGTTTTCAGCTCAACCTGACAACTGGTTTTGTCATTTGTCATGTCTGAAAGCCTGTGAAGCTGTCTGTAAAAATGGCTACAGCTGAAAATGAGAGGACGAAAGCACAGAAAGGGTCAGGTTGAAGCTTTTCTCAGGATACCACGCTATATGCACTGAGATTCAACCAAGAGTCAGTCATCTTCACTGCATGTCTGCTGTCTCAGATGTCTGCACTGTGACATGGGTATTGTCATATCCAGCCTGAAGAGCAGACCACCAGATCTTAAAGGACCATTCCAGTCTGATTGAAGTTGCATTCCCTTAGTTTTAGATCACTGTTTCCCAAGTGCTTTTTATCACATTATGAGATATGTGCTATTTTTATTTTATTTTAAATACATTTTACAGACTATAGCTGGCAGAAGCATCTTGCTTTAGTTTGTACGTTGGCTTGACTGGGCTGGGCTGGGCTGGGCTACTTACATCTTCTTTTGAGTTCCTAAGCAGCCTCTAACATGAGTGGTCCTGGTAGGGGACCATAAGGGCGTCACACACTGATAGTCAGACAATCACACCTCTAACACATGACATGAAGCAGATCGACCAATAGTCTTTTGGTATTTTCTCTTGGAAGGTGTCCACTAGTCAATACTGTGCTTGTATTAGAAATCTGATACCAGCCAGTCAGTGTGGTCCACTTCTGATACGATGGAGGCTCCTCCCTGACCACAGCTAGTCAATATGTTTTTATTATTCGGATTTTTATTTCAGATTTCTGACCAGAGAAATCATTCCAATGTGGTGTGGGAGAACAGCTTCAGAGCTGTCAGTCTGTAAAATCTGCAATGAAAAGCTGAAAGATTGAAATACTTGCGATTATTATTATCCGTTATAAACTGCGTCGGACAACTGGCGATCGATAACTAGTCAAACATTCACAGGACACTTGCACTTACGATTTATTTTCAGTTATATCTAATGTTTTATGAAGGCTGATGTAATGCATCAGTAAGAATGATGTGTTCTTAAAGCCTCACTCAATTAATGTCAATTAATAATTACTTATAATTTATATTGTAAAAGTTATATAATTCCTCATGAACGCCTGTATAGATATGGCAGTGGTAGTGGCAGTGGTAGTGTTACCCAGACTGGAATTGAGTTCATCCAGTCATCCAGATACATCAAATCCAATTTTATAAACAATATATAACACTCTTCTCTGTCACCTCTCTAGTTCTCTAGTTACCATGGCAACGCATCGCACTTCTAAACTAATCAGTCAATTAGTGTCTCAAACAATACATTTCAATATTATTAATTAGAAGCAATTTGTTACCATGGGTGAATACAAATATCAAATTATTAAGGATATCACACAGGATATCCTTTTATTCAATATATGAAATGCCACATAATGAAATCTGAATTGACTTTGTTTTTATGCAAACTGAAATATGGGTACCCACCAGGATGTATATCTATCTATCTATCTATCTATCTATCTATCTATCTATCTATCTATCTATCTATCTGTCTGTCTGTCTGTCTGTCTGTCTGTCTGTCTGTCTGTCTGTCTGTCTGTCTGTCTGTCTGTCTGTCTGTCTGTCCGTCCGTCCGTCCGTCCGTCCGTCCGTCCGTCCCGTCCGTCCGTCCGTCCGTCCGTCCGTCCGTCCATCCGTCTATCTATCTATCTATCTATCTA
>CABFOQ010018735.1:12321-28255 GCA_900660455.1 Gephyroberyx darwinii | reverse complement strand
GAAGTTTGCTCTCCAAGCACTAGATTGCTCAATATCAAACTGGACTGTAAATTTGGAGCGCTGTCAAAATTCCTGTCCATTGACAAGCATGACCTCCTCTGGGACAATATTTACAATCACACTGAGATGAAGATAGCTGCCAAGGGTGAACAATACATCTCTCCCGACCATACCGTTTCACAACAGTGTTTGATGTGTACATTGACATTTTTCATCAGATATTTGTCACACTTATCTGAACTCATAAGTACCTCAGATGTTTCTGTTTTGTTCCTGGGAAATAGGATTTCTATCTTCTCTTAAAAGGAATATCAGATTTAATCTACAAATACATCATAGAAAAAGGTAAATATATTGAAACCTGGCTTTCTGGTTCATCTATCCAGAATCCAGATAGATCTTCTCAGTTGGATAAGGTGCATACCAGGTACCCACAATGCCCTGGGTGTGAATCCAGCCTGGGACCTTTGTCATATGTCATCCTCACCTCCCATCTTTCCTTCACAATCAGTCACTAGATAGTAAAAGTCAATAGAGTGTATTTGTATTACAGCCCAGATGTGGGCAAAAGACCTGAAGGAACGTCTTCTAAGCTGTGGGCAAAAAGGATTCAATCACACTGCACAGGTAAAAACTGCTTTATTGATGCTGAAATGACTCAATACCTCAAGACCATATAATTAACACGCACCGCATGAGACTTCTGCAGCGACTCTGCAGGTGGCATATTTGAAGCATAAGCCGCATAGGCACCGCAGCAGGTAACGTATATCATAGTTTTTATTCCATAGGTTGGTCCACAGTCTGCTTGATGTATTTGGAGAGCAGCTAGTACAGTGTTGCTTTAAAGTGATGGTGTTGTTCCTCCTCAATCTCTTCAGCAGTCAATTCTGTGTAATAGTGAGCAAAGGTTTGGTAGTTAATGCCAAAGCCTGCCTTAAGGCACCGAGCATCACATTGGCTGCTGCATCAACCCTATTTGTCTTCTGTCTAAATGTACTGACCATTTTAACTGGATAAAAAAGTGAAGGGCTTCCATCACTGACAGAATTTCCCTAACTGACTTGCATCCATCGATGGAAAGAATAGCAGGATCTGAGCTGTGGGAGAAAATGTTGTTTGTCCTGGTGGGAGATGAGGATTTCCCTCCATCACTTCAGGGGCTACAACATCCCTAGACAAGACAGGATGCAAAGCAATGCATGGTCGACTTTGGTATCCTCACCTCTCAGCGGTGAATGTATGGCCATGTCATTGGGATGGATCTAGGATGGATGGATGGAAGATGGACTAGGGCGTGAAGGCCTCTGCAATTTCATGAGGGTCGTGTGCATGAGAGAGAATGGAGGCAGACCAGCCGCTACACAGCTGCCAGAGCAAGGCTCATGCTCTCAGGAATGTGCATTGGATGGGGAACAACAATGCCGCCCGCCGGGGAGGCTCTCAGAGTGAAGGGGGGCCTTCAGGTCCTGTTTCAATGAAGATGGAGCCATTCCATGGCTGGACAACCAAAGGCTTGTTTAAGAGCCACTGACATTATTGGAAAAGAGCATACTTCCTTTAACTAAGCACGCTTGATGAGTTCAAATAAAGTTGCTATCCTACAGCCTAACAACATAATACACATTTAGTACAAGAACAAAACAAGTCGTATTTAATACAATTGTTTATCTGGTGATAATCTGGTCTATCATGGATGAGGTAGCATTACATAGAGACAAGTGAATGACAACTCAAATCACACCGTTGCTCACTAAGTATTAACAAAAATGTCATTTTGGTGTGTGACAGCGTCTGGACCTTAGCCTCGGCTGTTTGCCTGTTAGCCCCTCTTCCTCTACCTACCTCTACCTACCTGCTATCTGTCTCTCTCCTGCATGGGGATTTTGCTGATTTCAAACAAAATGCCAACAAACACATCAACTATTTTGCCTTCTGCCTTATGACTTTTTGGACTGGGTCTTTTGTGGTCTGGGAGTATGCTCTTCAGGAAGAGCTCATCTTCATCCAGTGTTGGTGGGCGGGGGGGTTGTGTGGTGGAGGGAGCATGTTAAGGAGCCGGCTGCTGTGCCTTCCTTCTGCTGTCTGTTTCCTGTGTTTGGCTTGAGGGTTATGGCTGCAGTACCGCGTCCTCATGACCGGGGGACCTTTCTGCTTCTGGCTCGACGGCCGATCCAATTGTTGCAGCTGGCTAAATGGCTGATTCGGTGTCAGCTGCTGGTTGGCTTTCTGGCTGGCTCAAAGCTTTTCTGACCGGTTCAAAACCCAATCCTCGCTGTCTGGCTGTACCTGCAGCTTGTTGGCCGACTGGCAGGGTTCCATCTGGCCGGCCAGATTGAAGCTGCTGGAGGGCTGCATGGCTCTCTCAGTCACAGCTGTAAATGGTGGCAGGCTGGGCGAGATATTAGTGCTTGTTGCCCTACACTCAGCAAACGGGGGATGGAAGCCCATTACAGCCTTGAAGTGCCACAGCTGCTTGGCTGTGGCACCACCTCCATTCGTATTCTCCTCCCTGTGTTTCTGTCTCTCCTTTATGTAGGCATCCCTCAGGTTTTTCATTTCTTGTGTTATCTATTTGGAGACACATTAAACAAACACAATACAAGACAAAACATTCAGGGCTCTTTGTCTTATCAATTTATTGTTTTATAAATTAACTTTGTATCAGTACTGGAAATTTATCACATCCCAGGTGATAATGATGAATCAATATGAGATTTCAACTTCATGTAGTTGTTTGCCATCGGGGCATGTAGAACAATGCTCCATTTGTAATGTGTGTGAAAACAATGAAATATAGGTGTATATATGTGTGTCCACAACAAAAGAGTCTTGTAGAGACAAAAGTTTTCAGCATTTGATCAAAGACCCACCCACCCTCCTTCATCAGTCCTAAATGGATTCACAACATAAAAAGAGGTCGGCATTTCAGGGTAAAAGCACAGAGAATGCCATTAACCGAAAAGCTGACTACAGTAATACCCTTTTATATGCTGTCATATTGAAAGGCTAGGCTAACTCTCTAGCATTATCTATTATCCAGCCAATCTTGCTATTATCCAGCCGATTCTAAAGAAGCCCCCATTAGACCCAAACTCTCTGTTCAACTATAGATCTTCTTCCAAACTTCATTTTGTAGCCAAGGTTTCAGAAAAAATAGCTGCCACCCAGGTGACTGCTTGCATGAATACAAATGGACTCTTTGAGGAGTTTCAATCTGGTTTCAGAGCTCATACACAACTCTCACAGTATTGAGACTGCCCCACTTAAAGTGATGAATGATCTGCTTTTAGCCACTGATGTAGGAAGATCATCAATTTTAGTTCTTTTAGACCTGAGTGCTGCATTTAACACTGTTGATCATATTCTTTGTCTTGATTGATTAAAACACTGGGTTGGCATTTCTGGCACAGCTTGTAACTGCTGGTTTAATTCTTAAATAAAAGATATGACTTTTGATGTAGGCATTGGTGATGCCAGGTCATTCTGTGCAAAGGTGTCTTGTAGTTTTAGAACCATCTATATGCTACCCCTGGAGCATGACTGCCTTCAGGACCTTCAAAACTGGATGTCTCAAAACTTTTTCCAATTAAATCCAGATGAATCAGAAGTCATTTACAGGTCCTGACACTATAAATCACCTAACTGCGAAACTTCTTGGTCCATTTTCCACTAATATTAGAGATTATAAAAATCCTCCAACCTAGAAGACAAAATTTACATCATTTCTATCTTCTAAGACCCTGGAAACTGTTACGTATGCTTTTATCTCCTCTGGAATAGACTATTGTAACTCCCTTTTCACTTGTTTAAGCCAGCAAAGTCTTTATAAGCTACAACTGGTCCAACATGCTGCTGCCAGACTCCTCACAAATACCAAAAAGAGAGAATCTATCACTCATATCCCTCCATTGGCCAATAGCTTGCCTCCAATTGATTTTAAGATGTTATTGATCACATTTAAAGCACATAATGGACTTGCACCTAGTTATTTTGCTAAGCACTTTGATGTTAACAGGTTGTTTTTAAAGTCAGTGTAGTTTCAATCACTCCAGTCATACATACCACCCACACCACCCCTCCACCTCAGCACCCATAAAGTGATAGCACACTTGTTCTCCATAATTACATAAGATATGTGTTGCACACAATTTCAGCCTTAAAATATCCCTGTACTAACATGACATCAGTAATATCCCATAACTAGGGATCTTCTCCCACTGGAGGAGGTTACTTTCTTTGATGGTAGCATGGCTGAGTGGTTTAAGGAACTGGATTAAAACACTAGCCTCTTCAGCAGCATGGGTTAAGATCCCAACGCTATGCATCTACCCTGCTGAAGTGTCCTTCAGCAAAACACTGAATCACCACCACCAGGGTGTCATTTTGTAGCTTGTTAATACTGAGTATAACACAAACTGTTCATTAGAAGTCTGTATGGGGAAATGTCCCAGTATGCAGTTCAACATTTTTTCCCCTCAGATGTGACACAGATTTGGTGTTTCCTAATCAATGAGGACATTTTTTCAATTCCGATATGGACCATATGGACGTGTGGTATAAAATTGTATCCTGAGGCGTGCAATCTTCATTCACCTTGTATATGAATGCAGAATATGTCGCCGTTGCCATGACAACGAATACATGTTACATCATTCAGCTGAGACAGCTGTCAGAATCTGGGCGCCATGGCTTAGCCAGCGTTAGCATGGAGGACGTTGAGACACAGCCATGGAAAGAAAGCAAAATAACCAAGTTGACTGGTGGAGACTCATCGGTTCATTCAAAACATGGTGACCTACATGGTGACCTAACTCGGCCCAATGGGAGAAACATCCTTATCCTGGGATAATCAGGATAACCACATCACTCACCGAATGTATATTGCTATATTGCTACACTCTGGTAGGTTAGCTGTCTTTCAGTATCATAACGTAGTAGCCTGTTAGCCAAAATATTTTGTTAGCATTGGTAAATTCCAGACCTGTTAGGCAAAACTGCTTCGCTAGTTCATTCCAGCTGTAACTAAAATATTTGCCTGCAAAAGGTATTTTTGGTCATGCACAGATCAGCCACTGCAGTTGCAATGCTTACACACATTAAGGGCGAGGGAGCATTACTCAATATGAGATGAGAGAGCGCTGGGAGGGACTCAAAACCTGCAGTGAGGACCTACTGGAAGCCATAAAATGCATCATTTCAATCAGTGATTGGATTTATGATCATTTAATCAAAGATTGACTACTGTCCTCAGCATTGGCACTGCCAAGTGGAGTGTGGGGGGGCGAGGCATGCACATAAATGGCGGCGGGTGCAGTTGGAGGAGACAGCCAATCAGCTGACCATCGTGTCTTGTTGAATACAAGAAAGGATTGTGGGAGTTTAACAAAGATTCCTGTGATTCATAACTATGGAAGTGTTCACACTACTACCTATTACTTGCATCTTAATTAGAAACTACTCAAAAAAACAAAGAAAATATGACTATTTTATTATAACTACAATTATGTTCTGCAGCAAATCATTTTGACAGTGGAGGGGTTTTGAGTGTGTCGGTGTCTGACCGGCTGTCCAAGTTTTGCCCCACGGGAAAAAGCAATGTGCCATCTTTTGTTATTGTTACTCTGCACATGCATCTTTTAACACCGTCAGTTCATATGGGTGTGGATTACATGGGTAACCCATCCTAGATATGAACAGTTCAAAAAATCACATATGAGCAGAGGTGTGCAGTAATAGGTGCAATCAATATACCAGTATTTTATTGATTTGTTTTTTAAATAATATTACATAAAAATCATAGAATTGTCTCCAATCTCTCACCCAGAATATACAGAAATAAAAAATAAACCCAACAAAATACATTTTTATGTGATTTGGGTTTGATGCTGACCAGTTTGGATTGTGGTGCATAAACATCACTGGTGTGCAATGGCAATGCTCTCTCTCTCTCTCTCTCTCTCTCTCTCTCTCTCTCTCTCTCTCATGAAGTGGTGCACTTTGTTCATGCTGAGCTTGTCTCGGTGTCATATTCTGGTGCCAGCTTGTCTTTAATTGATTGCGTTGCCCATAGTGCAGCTCAATCCTTCATTTGCACACATTTAGATTGGCCCACTCTCTCCTCGCACCGCCATGACAGGCTGATTTTTCAATCCTGCGCACACCACTGGATATGAGCAGCAATCCAGAATGAGCATGAAGGCCTGTGGTGTGAATATATTTTACTACCTTTTTCTACATGTCTTGTGTATCTTCACAGTGTCAGACCAGCGTCAGAGCATGCTTGCAGCTCCTGATCAAAGGTTCTGTGTTACATATAGAAAGGCTTTGGATATTGAATATTTATTGCTCTGTGAGGAAAATTTTGCAGACAGCTTTTTAAAGTTTAAAAAAAAAACAGACAGTTTTTTTGCAGATAGGCAATTGGTAATGTGAACTTCAATAACCAGAAATCATGTAACATGACATCAGTAAACTGCTCACAGCACGCTCATGTCTGTGACGCTTTATACCAAAGGATACCAAATGATGAGAGAGGCAGCTTCCTCTGGACGGAGAGGACGCTCCCTGATTAGGAGACAAGTCATACTGTATTTATAACTGGGCAAATAAGTCGATACACGACGCCAGAATTTGGGCAAATCTACAGCACCTCAATTAGTGGGGATGTGTGGGATAGAGGTGAATGTGGGGTGTCGTGGATATTTCCCTGTAAGCACTCAGAAATCTTTGAAATAACACGCAAAACATTGCCAGGTTGAACCATCTGTATGTGACAATGCCATTCCATACTTTCATTTTGTTCAATAAAATTTGTTGATTAAAAAAAACATTGGTACTTTCTTGATATTCGTTTATTAGTACGTCCAGTCACAAAGTGCAGAATACAAAATGAACCCTCAAAACATCTCTGTAATGTCCAGCTGTGTGCTGTCAGATTCATCCTCAATAACACCAAAGAGGCAGCAACCAATAGATATTGGACTGAGAGGGATTTACACAGGATGGTCTGTCTTGAAAACTGGGCAAGAGCAGCAGAGCCAGAGCAGAGGAGATGCTTAAGATGTCAATAGCAGGTCAATCACAGCCAAACATACACTGCACGACACCTACAGTGATCTCAGATGACTTTTCCTGGTCTAGCAGTGAAGACCTTTTTAGTTTTTAATGTATAAATTCTATGGCATGAATGAGGTGAGTGTAGTTCAGCGTAGAAGGAAAAGGTGGAGTGCTGCAGCAGAGGACACGATGTCTGATTTTGAAATGGATCCTGGAAAGCCCGGAGGCGTAACCACCGTCTCCATCACACTGCTGATTCTCCGGTCAGAGGGAGGTTGGGAGCTGGCCTGTGGCGAGGGTAAGCAGCAGTGCAGGCGTCGTCTGTGCCACAGCTGCCACGTCCATCTGATTGAGCCGTCTGCCCCCCCCCGGTGCTGAATTTGCTCTTCAGCCTCGGCTAACAAACAAGTTCCCCCCTCGCCTCGGTTCTGCTTCTTCAAATTGTTGTGTCTTTATTACTTGGCAGTTCTACCGTGTCAGTGCGACTCGACTGTGTGGCTTGAGGAAGGAAATTAAAATGTCTGAAATGTCAAAAGAAGATTAATGATATCGTTTTAGTATCAACTAAATAATGTGTTTCTAAGAGTAGATTTCTATTGGTGGAAGTCTGATTCTACCATTCTACCTTATTTACAATATAAAAGGGAATATTCTTGATTCTGTTGGTACATCTTGCTTCAAAATAAGTTTGTTCCCAATTTAAAACGAGAAATGTGTAGAACAGTTCCTCAAACAACATGTAAGTATCTATTGTGTGTATTGAACTTAATGTGAACTGAAAGTTAGATGCTATTATTTCCCTGCACGAGACACATTCCTGTACATTTTCTGTAATTGTCAAATGAAATGATTCAGATTGTCATATGGTTTCTGTTTTCATGTGTTCTCTCTTGGTCATGGTTCCCCACAGTTTTCTCTCTCGGTTTCACTCGGTTCAACTCTCCTCCAATTCAATTAACTCAGGATTTTCTTAAAAAAATCCAATTTGAAAATCGTTTTGCTATTAAAAATATTCATACATCCAGTCTATCAAAAAAATATTAAGATTGAAGGCTCTACCAAGTAAAGGAACTAAAGTTTTAAAAGTAGTAAGAATTAAAAGTGAACTGACCCCAAGTCTGCCTTGTACCATCAGGGTTAGTATAATAAATCTTCCAATCTGAGTTGAAGTCTCTGATAAATTGAACTTTCTTTTGAACTCCTTCACTGACTGGGTCAATGAGGTCTAACCATTAAAACCGAATGGGAGGATTTTACTTGATTTCAACGCAGCTTATTTCTTTATGAACGGCACGTTTCCTCCTACATCCTCCTACACATCCACTTTTCTCTTTCTAAGACTTCTCCACACACACACACACACACTTCCCATCCCCTTCCTCAGTTGTTTCCCAGACTTTAACTAGCATGTGAAATATTGTGGTAAAAGAGGAGGACCTGGTCTAACTGACTGTAGTAAACCACAACGCTCACTGATTAGCACCAGATGACGGGAGTGGCTCCTAAATATATGACTGTAAAACTCATGAAATAAAATGGAAATCCCTGGTAATAAATCTGTGTGACTACCAGTCATCTGTCTTTATGTGGGAGGAAGTAAAAGATGATCTTCTGTTGAACTGCAATATAATCCGCGGTAATAAATCACACGCTCAGGCCGTATGTGACCGTATGTGACTGGAGTCATTTGTGCGACTCATGGTCTGGCCCTGGTAAAGGAAGCAAGTTCAAATCAACCATTGCTCTTCCATTGAAGTGAGATGTAATCTGTGTTGATAAATCACTTTGCTTTGATCTTGTTTGAGAGCGGAGGTGTTTTTTCCCCCACGTGAATATTGGCAGCATGCTGTAAACTTTGCACTCTGAAGTCAGGCTTGGCTTTGGGATTTGGAGGAACAGGCGTACAGATTGGTCACGGCCTCCATACCTTTGACGGGGCACTTCTCAATCCTGCCCTTGGCTGGACTTCTGTTAGGTTATTTTTGGGGGGTTTTAAAATAATTTTTAAGAACCCACCCTTAACCCTAACCTTAAATCAATACCAAAATATTGTGATCAAATGTAATGATTTTTTGACTCTGTGGCTTGGCCAGGAAGTGAGAGGCCTTGTGTTGTGAGTACCTTGATGGAGGAAGATGAGGTGTAAGAATAACAGGCAAACAAAAGCACAACCCAGGTGCTTTACTTCATTTACTTCCATATCGTGTGGCAATAATAAAAAATGATTAACAGAAGTGTTAGACGTGAGGGAAATTATATTGTTCCCATTTGATTCAGACTACCTAACAGATGCTAACAGGAGGCTATTGGATATTCCTAAATGACTATCTTGAAATTACTATCTTGAAATTACTTTATTTTAATTAAAGATATTGCTGTTGTGCCAATAAATACACACACACACAATATAAAACTGAATTTAAAAAACAATAAAAACACCATAGGGAATTACAGAGGGAAGAAATTGAAAAAAGCACATACGGTGTGAACATTTTTGATGGTCTGCTATCTTTAAGTCACTATTCAAGATGTTCATTCATTCCCAGATGTCGGCTACCTTTTACTGCAGATAACAACAGTTTGGTGAAATTCAGCTGCAAGTCATTGAGTCATTAAATATTGGCAAAGAAGATCATAGAGGGCTTTTAATTTCATAGCTTATGCAATGAAAAAACTCTTTTCAAGTTATTTTAACAACTTCAACATTTCAACAAATCTACTAAAGTAATGCACGTTTTGCTTCACACATTACCCTCCAGCATCTTTGGGAACCTTGGTGAAAATTAGCCCAAAGATTATAAAACAAACACACAGTAAGCTTTATCCCTTGCTCAGATGAATTCAAACATTTAGAGAATTAAATTAATTCATTAGGAAGGAATTGTTAAAAACGAGAAAAGTTCCTAGACGCAGCTCGTTGTCCCCTGAAGCAGATCCCACAGTTCATGGATGCTGCATTACTTGCATAAAGATTTATTCGTTACACATCAATACACACATTATTTTTGGTGGCAGACACCCTTCCGGGCCCATTCCTGAACGGTGACAATGTCAGAGTATTTAAAACTGGGAGCACATGTCTGTCACCTGAATCATACATCCACCTGTCAGAGTAAACAAGCAACACCGTCTCAGGAAAAATAGGGAAACTTGGTTGCTGAAAAAATGTTCCTGTATCACGATTCATCCTCAGGAGACGTAATTTATCCAAAGTATCTGTTAACCTGCCAATCTGTTTACCTACCTTAGTTTGTGTTGCAAGTAAATTTGGCACTGACTGTGAAATTAGATCATTTACGTCATATATTACACATCATTTCAAGGGTAACACCCAGCAGTAGCAAAATAAGACTGGCAAGGGCACTGAACACGACCTGCCACCCGCTGCAGTCCCCTGCTGGAAAAAGTTGACTGGTGAGCAACTTCAAACTGTGAAACTCTTTAAACTCTGCAACTTGGTACAGAGCAGAGACTGCCCTCATTAAAGTACCAGTGTCCTTTAGCAGCAGATTCAGGTGAAAGTTCAACTTGAATTCCTTTTTATCTTATTGCAGCTTTTGACACTGTAGACCATGCAGTTTTAATTGACAACCTCAAATGTATTTGGCATAAAAGACACAGCACTTAATTGGTTCAGCTCATACCTCACACATAGAAAAGTCCTCTTCTTCAACACACATTACCTCTGGAGTTCCTCAAGGTTTGTTTGCCAATTACGTGCTCTCACTTCTAAGTACAATATGTCCGTCCATTGCTATGATGATACGCTTAGACACTACATGGCCAAAAGTATGTGGACACCTGCTCGTCGAACATCTCATTCCAAAATGATGGGCATTAATATGGAGTTGGTCCCCCCCTTTGCTGGTATAACAGCTTCCACTCCAGGCTTTCTACTAGATGTTGGAACATTGCTGCAGGGATTAGCTTCCATGCAGCCACGAGCATTAGTGAGGTCGAGCAGTGATGTTTGGCGGTGAGGCCTGGCTCACAGTCGGCGTTCTACATTCATCCCCAAGGTGTTAGATGGGGTGGAGGTCAGGGCTCTGTGCAGGATAGTCAAGTTCTTCCACACCGATCTCCACAAACCATTTCTGTATGGACCTCGCTTTGTGCACGGGGGCATCGTCATGCTGAAACAGGAAAGGGCCTTCCCCAAACTGTTGCCAAAAAGTTGGAAGCACAGAATCCAATGTTTGTCTATGGAGATTGCATGGCTTTGTGCTTTATTTTATGCACCCATCAGCATTAGGTGTGGCTGAAATACCTACATCCACTAAATAGAAGGGGTGTCCGCAGACTTTTGGCCATGTAGTGTATATCTACCCCTTAAACTGACTTGAATGGCTTGTAATGAATCTCAAGGAATGCCTCTGTGATATAAAATGCTTTCTAGCTACCTCTGTCAAAGTCACTGCGGTAGTTAGAAAGCACCTCAGTGGCAAGGCACCAGCGATGGACGAGATTGACAGATCTTTTCAATCGCGTGGACTTCGGGAACGGTGATTTGGATTGGCATACAAGGGTGGTGGTCCCCATTTTCAAAGAGGGGGAATCATAAAGAAATCGTACTGGCCTTTGCCGAGGTGGTGTAAAGGAGACTCTGTGTGTGTTTGTGTGTGAATCTGAGTTTCAACAATCAGCCAGAGTGTCAAACTCCATGACCTCATCTAATTTCCTCACAGGTCAAAAGTTTGTCTGCTGAGTCTGCTGATTTTCTGACCACCTTACTTCCTGCTGGTCAGGCCTGTTTGTGTAAATATGGAGCAACCTCCAACCTTAACGACAGAGAGGTGAGCTTCTAATCGAAAGGTCACTGGTTCGAATCCCTCGGCTGATAGGGACCTATACTACATTGCTTTAGATATAATAAATGGGTTGCTGGCTCTAATCCCTCGGCTGGGAAGGTACTTTTGGTTGGAGAAATCAGATCTGGGGCATCAAACTAACAACCATGTAAATATAAGTAAAGTAAAACATAGTAGCACTATGTTGGTTAGACTATACGTCTGGAAGGTTATCTATCTATCTATATGACTATAATGGCTGAATAAGTAACAGATTACATGTTAACAGGAAACAAATCACACAGTTTAAAACTTTTAATACATCCACTGTGTTTTAATTATACATTTTAATTTTCATTCTAATTACTGTGAGGGTTGGTAATGAATTGAGTCAGGTCTGCACCATTAATCACTCCAGTCATAATCAACTAGAATGAATGATAATGGTGACCTAAATCATATCATTCCACTTAATTACAAATCACCTCTGACACAATCTGCATCCATCACTGGAGGGGCTGTTACACCATGAAGCACTGACACACTCCTAAATGTGACACATAGCATGTATCATATTGTTGATAACACAGAAACCTTGTATTTGCAACCGACATTGTTCAAGTGTAGAACCCGTGACACTGAGGCCAAGCCAAAATATTTATAATGGATTGTGACTTGCCAGAAATCCATGGACAGCCCAGTGGGAAAATAAGATGATGTATGTTTCTGTTACGTGATTTAAAAGACACCACCGATTCTCTGCCAATGCGGCAGGGTGAATGAGCTTGGATGAGTTGGAGGCCAGAGCATCATCCTCCATATTTTGGTATCTTTGGGGGAGTGATGTCCGGGGTTACAAGTGGATGTACTATCCCAGTGGATGGTGGTAACCCCTGTATCTCTGACAGCCAGACATTTCTTCAAGGCATTTAACTCATGCTGGAGTGCTGTTACTAGGTCAGAAAGTGAGCTGCAGTACTTACAGTTGGAAGAGCTATAATCCTGGATTCTGAGAACTTCTTTTTATATAGCAGGAGAATGGAAAGTTCCCTCCCAGCGAGTTCCTGGCAGCAGGAGGGAATCCATGCTGCTTGCTATGGCTAGGCCCTGCAGAGGTGATCCTCACTGGCACAAACACAGAAACACTTTCCAAAACCCAGAGTGCAAAGGTTCAACATTTGTGAAACGATCCAAATGGCAAATACGATTAGACACTCACACAAGTATAGAAAAACAACACGATGATGAAAAATAAGGCTAGTGGGATAACAGGCTACCTACCTAGCAGGCTGTGGCTCGGCCACAGAGCTGCACAAACAACAGACAATTAAAGGTCAATTAAATTATTGTTTTCTTTATTTGAAAAGCTTTTGAAAATAGTTCTCAGAGTGCCACAAATCTTATTCCAACTCAACCACTGTCATGACATGTCAAGGAACAAGCAGGGGGTCAAGTTTAATTTTAGAAATGACACCAGATACAATCCAAACAATCAAAATTCTCCTTAAATGACAAGAGTATCCATAGCCTATGATTTACAGTCATAGCCAAGTAAGTAATTAATTAGTAGCAAAAGGACACCCAAGTTCTTACAGCTTGATTTGACATTATTTTCCAATGGTCCACAGAAAGGTTGAATATCCAGTTCCAGGCCCTACAACAAGTATTTCCGTTTCATCCCAATTTAACTGGATGACGTTCTGGGACATCCAGTTAGTTATGGCTCGCTGCAACGCAGTCACTTCTTTTCACAGAGAGATAGAGCTATGTGTCATCAGCATAACAGTGGAAACAAATGTTAAAATGACGTATTATATGACCCAGGGTTAACATGTACAAGCAGAACAGAATTGGACTGAGAACAGACCCCTGAGGCACCCCGCAAGAGATTAAAGAGTAGGAAGACATATATTCACCAATAGACACAGAGAATTTTCTACTTGATAAATAGGATACGAACCACTTTAAAGCAGACAGAGCAATGCATTTCAAATGGTTTGGCTTCATATGAAACGTTTTCTGCAGATCAAAGATTCTGTCAACTGTGATTTAAGAATAACATGATATTTTATTGTGGGAAATTAATTTTCTCACCAGAGGTACATCAGCGGTCAGGTCAGGGTGAGCTACAGAACAATGCCCATGGAGCTGGTAGGGATTCAGTGTTTTGCTCAAGGACACTTCAGCAGGGTGGATGCTTGAACCCTGGTCTCCCAGTTGTACGTACTATGCCTGTCTGCTGACTTGTGGCTCTAATTACAGATAAAAAGGTTTTTGTTGGACTCCAGCAAAACAAGAGAGAAGCATTGAATTAACCAAACTTCATCATGAAATATGATGATTAATATCCCTGACCATATCTTAATCCAGCTTGTGCATGTGTGTGTATGTTCTTTGATGGATTCAGCTCTGTGCTTGGTTATGGCAGCTCAGCAGGGTGTGAATGATAGTTTGAGATTTGACCTCAGGACACACACCATTCATCACCACACACCACATCTAACTATGTATGGATAAGCGTGCACACTCTTTAAGTGGTTGTGCCTAGTGTGGTTCAACTAATACTCTTAGAACTTTTAACATTACAACTTTTACCAACAACGCTTATTGACAACGCATGAAAAGAAAATGTCACATGTGTGTCTGATTTGAGACGCATGCTTTTAAATACATGTGACACACAAATTGCATGTTGTGTTGAAAAGTAACAAATCCTATGTTCAGAAATCAGACCCTCCTGCTCAATTCACATATCTGAGTTTGGATGACTTATCGTAGCTATTTTGGGATGTAAGCCATATCTGATTCCAATATGAACTGACAGTGATGTCGAAAAGACACCCAACGCGCCGAGTAACAACATCAAAAGATGTCACATCCATTTTTGTTTCAAACAGATTTCAGTTTCAGTAATGCGCCTCTGAGTTTTAACTGAAGAGACATCTCCCTAAATACCAATCAAGTCAGCTATTTAATGTTGTTCTATTCTTGTGTCTTGTCCTCCATGCTAACGTTGGCTCAGCCAGACTGCTGTGGGCACCAGGATTTATCTGTCAGGGCAAGGCTGACAGATTCTGGTTTCATCATTCAAATACAAGTTGCATGCCCTGTGATCTGATTTTGTACCGTATATCCATATAGTCAAGATCAGAGTTGAAAAAATGCAACTCCTCCACATCAGATCTGTTTCACATGTGAGAGAACAAATCTGAATTGGGACACAGCTGCAGTGTGAACGCAGCCAAATCTGTGTTGTCCCAAACTAGACACATGGATGTGGTAAAAGTGACATACCTGTTTTTAGAGAGCACATACTCATACACATCAACAGGAAGAAAGACACGTTAGTACACACTTACACAGTACAGGGATGCACAGACACAAACACACACTTTTACATACATCTGACATACACACACACTCGCTTTCCTCCTGTCTCTTAGTCTTCTCTCTCTCTCTCTCTCTCTCTCTCTCTCTCTCTCTCTCTCTCTCTCTCTCTCTCTCTCTCTCTCTCACCCTGTCACTCTCCTCATTCCTCTCTCCTTTTAGCATCATTTTGTCCGCATTGCCTTTTTTTTTGTTGTGCGCTGCCTTTGGTTCCCTGTCTGTTTTGGTGCACCTCACCTCTCTTGCATGTGCTTGGCGGGGTGTGACAGCATTGAGAAGTCACCAAAGAGGTAAATGATGATAGGCCATCCATCATGCTTTATGGACTCTGTATGGTGCTGCCGTGGAGAGTGGCTGCACTGTGCAGTAACTCAGAACACTCTGTCCCTCCATATAACCTGGCAGGGGCTCTGCCACTCGCCTTGCCTCGGCTTGGTGTGTGTGTGTGTGTGTTTGTGTGTGAGTGTGTCTGTATGTGTATGTGTGAGAGACAGAGCATGTGTGTGACTCACCCATTTGAGTGTGTATGTGTGTGTGTGTGTGTGAGAGAGAGAAAGAGAGAGAGAGAGACAGAGCATGTGTGTGACTCACCGATGTGAGTTTGTGTGTGTGTGTGTGTGTGTGTGTGTGTGTGTGTGTGTGAGAGAGAGAGAGAGAAAGAGAGTGTCTGTCCGCACAGACTGTGTTCAATGAGCCTTCAT
>CABFOQ010018728.1:4298-18919 GCA_900660455.1 Gephyroberyx darwinii | reverse complement strand
CCCCCTCCTCTTCTCATCCCTCGTTCTCTCTCCTCCCCCCATCACCCACACGGCTACCCTCTCCCCCTGGCCCCTCCTGTGCTGTGCCGGCTGGATTCCAGGGAGCTGCTAATGGATTATGGCTGATCTATATGCAGCTAGGGTGGGACACGTGTAGGCCCAGCTCCCCCTACCACTGGTGCTGCCCAGGAAAACAGGCTTAATACCACAGAGGACAGACAGGCCTGCACCATCATGGCAGCTCCGCGGGCTCATGGTACTCTTTTGCACATTGTATGGATATTTTCAATACCATGTGTAGGCCGTCATGCTACACCTCCAACGCTAAAGCACCACAGCCAGAACTACATTTGCCTTCCAATGCCCAGCCCATATACTCATATGTTAAGCAGTAGGTTAAACTGAGTGCAGTATTTATATAGGGCTGGGAGTTTTTTGGCCAGACCATTTTTTGGCTGGTCTGGCTTGGCAGGTGGGGTGAGAAATGGTGAGCTGGCTGGTCAGGGGGTCATAATGAATTATCGACACCGGAGAAACATTCTCAGGCCAAATATGGCACCACATACCAACCAAGGCCAGCTCTGGGCCTGGACCAGGGACCAGGGTAGATGTTGCCATTAAGCACAGGCAGGATCAGCTTACCTTGCCCGCAATGTTAACCTTTTCAAAAACTGACCGTGGCTTAATGATAGAGGAGGCAACCTCATTTTTAAGAACGCGGCGCCCTACTGCTCAGTCTCACACTATTCTCATAAACCTACTCATGAGCAGACAGTGATGTTTACACAGACTAAACAGACATGCCTAAACGATCAGGATAGCATGTCCGTGTGTTGATTCGTGACTGGAAAATGGCGAGCTTCACGTTGCCCCCAGCACTTAATTAACGTCAGCCTCATGCCAAATTAAACAGGTTACACTAGAGATCCGGGCGATCTGGTTTGACTTCATCTACCGCTTCCTGTCTTTGTATCCTCTTCCCAAGGAGTCTGGAAATTAAACAAAGCGCTAGTAAACCTATCTTTGGGAGTCGGTGTTCATGCGGTGAAGGCGACTGCGAGAGCGGTGGGCTGTGGTACTAATCTCCTCAATAGAGGGACAGAGAGCCAGGAGACAGGGCAGAGGTGAGGCAAAGTCCAGTGGCGCAATAACTAGTAAAGAACACACACCCTAGCAGTGAGTAAGGTCTACTGCCGACGACCAAAGGAAAACACAACTGAGCAGGATTTTGAGAACGTATCCAACCAAGCCTTTATTGCAGGGTGATCTTTCACACCGATTCCTTTGAACAAAACACAATAATGCCTTTTTCAGGCTGTGCGGACGGTCGCATTGTGTGGGAGAAAGATGTGCAGGTAAGGTATGTTGGAAGTAGACAGAGAAAGGGAGCCTATCATGTACACAAGTAAAGGCCCTGCTGAGTCTGTACACACACACACACACACACACACACATACACAAAGTGTGAGCTGGTTGGCAGAGGGAGTGGGGGAGGGGTTAGGGGGATGGTACAAAGCCAGTTTGAAATGCAAACACCTAGCAACCAGCTCAGAGCCATTTCAACATGGCTGCTGGGTTGTTGCATGGGCAAGGTTGATCCGTGGTATAGTCATGGGTACTACAATGACTGACTACTATGAGTTTCGGCGCTCTCTTGAGTGAAGGGGTAGCCTACAACACAGCGTGGAGATGAACTAGAATAGCTTCTGAGTTGTTCTATACCTACCTGAATGAAGTACCACCCTTTACTGTAGTAACACCATGGATGTAACAGAATATTTCTCCAAGAGAAAATTACTCATATTAATCTGAAGCTTAGCGCTTCAAGAGAGCTTTAAAGAGATATTTTGGGATATGAATTGTGGCCATTTCTCTTTGCTACACGGACATTGTGAGAAAAAGTTCGTACAATTGTTTTTTAGTTTGCCTGAAATGGCTTGTTGACTTCACTAACCTTCTTAATTAAGTCCTGTTAATAAAAACCAAGGACTGCAGCCAACTGCAAGCTCGCCACTAAGTGTGTCGTTTCAATGAGGGATGCCAATAATGTTGATGAGCCATTTTAGAAAAACTAAAAGAAATTGCAGAAACTTTTGTCTGTTAAAGAGAAAAGATCAGATTCAAAATGGAAAAGTTATCCATTTAAAACCCTGATACAATCTCAATTAACACCATTTCCCAAAGTAGGACCAGTGATATATCTGGAGCATCTACTGCAATTCTGGACATTGATCTAATACTGGACAACAGCTTCTGGAGAGAAGTCCTGCTGTATAACGGCTCAAAAACAGTAGTAGGACAATAGGTAAAGGCTGATCTGTACACTCTGAGAAATGAAAAAGTCTACATAATTGTTGGATATAAATGCTAGTGAACAGGTGCAGTGACCCTAGCGTTGCATGGCTGAGGTAGGAGGCGGGTGGGGGCATCATTTACTGTACCCCTGCCGCAGTCCGGGTGGAACCCTTCCAATTAAGACTAATTTTCCATTGGGCAGGTCAGCCATGTTGAACACAAACAGAGTCCTGCCCAGGGTGCAGTGGAATGAAAAGAGCCCTGTCCATTTCATCACAGCAGGGGGCCTTTAGTTGCCATGTACCCCAGATGTGCCAGTGCTGTACAGCTAGAGAAGAAAAGGCAAGACTCTCTCTCACACACACACACACACACGCTAAGGCAAGACTTCCACACATACACATGCACGCACGCTCAGACACGTGCACACCTCAACCTGTAATCAAAACCACGGATCCTCAACATCAATTGTAATGGTCTGTAATATTATTGTCGAGATAACTACTAGTCAAGTACTGCTACTTCTTAGGATCTTCTTATGGCCGGGTATAACCACCAATCAAGACTAACTACATGAATTTGGTGCATGGTGACTTCAGTGAATTTATGGCATAGTATTCTGTATTAGTAGAATTAACAGTAATACTTTCTTCCTCAGTTAGTTGTTTGTCTGCCAGCTTGTCAGCAGGATATCTCTAAAACTTATGAACAGATTACCACGAAATTTGGTGGACAGGCAGGCCTTAGGCAAAGGAGCAATGGGTTAGATTTCGGTGGTGATCTGAGATCTGAGAAACTTTAAGTGGTAAGAACGATGCCTTGGGTGTAACAACAAGCTGCCTACTAGTTTGAACTTTCTACATGTCAACCAACCAGCAGGACGTGAATGAGTAAGTGCTATGGTGCGTGTGTCATCCACCGGTAATACTAAACCCTCGGGGCAAAGCAAAGTCTAGAAGGGGGTGACAGGTATACAGGTTTACTCTCTTATTCAAGCAAATACATCACACACACACACACAAACCTTCCCAAAATGCAACCCCCGTACATTTATCTTCATGAGGATGGTGCAGTGGCCCGCCGTGGGGACAGTCCCCTCCCCTTTAACCCTTTAAAAAACAAGGCAGTGGCCAAGCACCACGTTCACAGCATGACTAGGGAAAAGGTTACTAAGAAGCACCCACACATACAACTGTGTTTGTTTCTATGTTAACAAATGACAGATAGAGTAAAGATAAACGCAGAACAGTGACCCACATGACCAGGTGCCTTACACTCCAGTTAAGGACAGAGGGCATGTTGGGTAGAGATCCTATATGGTCCAACTTTTACAGAGCTGCCAACCCCACCCCCAACCCCACACCTCCCACCTTTAAACACTGCACACCCTTCTGGCTATCAGCGCTACATTCCAAGGACTGTTTCTTCTCCTTAAAAGAACAACAACCCTGCCCTGAGGAGGTTTAGCCTCTGAACAAACCGAACTGCCCTGGAACAAACAGGACAGAGCAGATGGATCTATATGGAGACAACAGGTTAGCACAATCCATAAGTCCTAGTCCAACATGTCAGCAGAACATATAGCCTAAGTACCCTTCTTACTGCATGCGCTGTCTCCACACACCACTGTAAGCCATCACAATGTACACAGGATATTGTGTGTGTGTGTAAGGGGAAGGAAAGGGGGGTGAGGCAAGACTAACCAGCCGATCATGAGGATCATGAGGCGCACACACACACCAGCCTAAGATTACCCTCCAGGCCTGACTTGGCAGTTCGTAATCATTCAAACTGGTTACATTGATTAGTGGGTGGTCATTCTAAAAAGGCCCAAATCAACGTCTTCGTCACCTACAGATCAAATGTACATCCAGTGATGTTCCACAACAGCTACAACATCTCAGCTATGAAATGCCAAGTAAGGCATGATTTCAGTAGAGTGAGCGTGCCGTCTGAGATATTACATTTGGAGGAAACAATTTCTCTGAAAATAAAAAAGGGACCACATGAAAAAAAACAACGTTGTACTGGCAGATTTCAAGGCTGTTACAGAGGCAGCACTGTTGCCATTAAATATTGAGGCAGTATTTTAGTAAGAGCCCTATTCCAGCTTTACAAGCCTTGCCAAATTAGATTTTGAATATAAACTGCTTGTGCTTTCTAAATTGTATTTGCAGTTGTTTGGCCATTTTTAGTCTGGCAGACTCCTAAACAACATTGTAGGTAGGTGGAAGTGGCCAAATCTTTAGATTGTCCGAAAACCCCAAAACATCATCTTGCCATCTCCCTGACCTTCATGCAACAAAAGGCCGACTGAACACGAGGCTACAAATGACTCAGTTCCTGAATCATGTACTCTACATGCAAAAGATAATAAGTAACTTTGTGTGACGGAGATACCAACAGGCTCGTCAAAACCACATTCGTCACGGATGGATCAGGATAAAAACAGGCAAAACATTGGCTACTTCAGATCCACTTTTTATACACCGCCCTTACTACTACATAGGCAAGGAGCGCTGGCTTCTTCTTAGCATCAAAAGTGACCCACTTTTAAGTCAATTCTGGCAAAATTTGTGCTCATATTTCATGGACATTATGCTGCCTTTATCTCAAAATATAGCAGAAAATAATGGGTCAGGGATGTCTGATCAAAAGTACATTTTGTGAGTCACTATTTCTTGATTGGAGATAAGCAATCTACTTCACAGACTCATACTGGAAATGCTTATGGAATTGAAATGCCATTTGCTTACACAAAAACAACAACCAGTCAAGGGGACCCGCATTACTGACATTCCTGTGCCTTATTATCTCCATACCCCTTGGTACTTTAACAACACCAATCACCTGAGAAGAAAACCGCCTTCACACCTGAGCACATACTGATCTCTCAGAACATGCAGGCTTTGATATCGTTATTAGTGTACACATCCACCCGGTGATTCAAACATATTGCTTAGGATTTAAGTTGGCGCTCTGATGCAGCGAAACAAAAAAAAAAGCCAGATCAACTGTGTGGTCAACTATTATGCAACACTGTTTCTGGTAAAGCAAACCAGTTGTGGGTCACAATGTAACGTTACACCCACACTGGAGCCGATCACAAAGATGGTCGATTGTAGCAGTGGAAGTATGCAGTACCTATGTAGTAACAAATACAGCCCCCTGCACCGGTAGCCTTTATGTTTACACGAGAACATTGTTATGATCCATACAGCCAAGCCCGCTAAACAATTTCGTAACCAGCCCGTCCACAGCACCAGGGTGGCTTAACCTACATATAAACAATGCAGGCTATAGGTGTCGACTGAAAGGAGATCCCTGTAACTATCAACACGATCAGGCAAAATCTCGTGTATTAATCCACACAATCAGCCCTGCTTAACCGATCAAATGCAATCCGCTGCTTTAATTAAATCACTATAATGCGTTTTGATAATATGACAGCGAGCGATTTGAGGTAAACATTTTGCGCATTATCTCCACTGTGGCAAATAAATGAGCGAAAAACGCTTTTCAGTGGTACTAAAAGAAAGACAAAACGAAGTGAAATCGGTGGTGAAACATTTCAGCATTTCTTGCAAGTGCTACGACGAGCCGAGGTGGCTCCTTTCTTTCGCCTAATGTGCTTTGCCAGCCTGGTTCTCCGGAGCATTATCTGGCAGAGTGTCGTCCTGTGGGGCATCTCCTCGATGCACAACGCTGATATATAAAACGACACAGCACTTGCAAACTAATATTCGCGGTTTTGAGCATGGGACTGTGTAGACCCGTGCAAATAAAGTGGGATTTCGAGGCTTGTCAAGCAGGCTGGTAGAGCCAGAACAGCCACCAACGGAGCCCCTTTTTTTGTTGGCACGCTGTAGGGGAAAAAAGACCCACGGTAACACCGAAAATCCTTGCGATCCTTTCAGCCACCGAGAAAAACGATCCGATCGAAAAAGACGCTAAACCTTCCATATTGTGCAATTATCGATAACGTTAAAGAGGAATGATTTCTTTTAAATACCTTATTACATTGGTAGGAGCGTTCTCAGTTTACCATCCTCTTGCTCATCTCACAGCCTTCGGGACGCCATGTTGCAAGCTTATGACGTTAGGCTTCCTCACCCCTGACCCATATTTGAATAGAAACCAGCCCAGAAAACATCATCACTCTCTGGGAGGGTTTGGCCAGTTTCTCAGCGCAGGACCCTTGCCAACTCTTCCGACTGGGTGTCAGATGTGGGAAGGGAGGTATTCTCTGTTTAGACCTAGGTTTTAGGCCCACTGCCAACACGACTCATCCGTGGCCCTACTGCTGAATGCAGGTCTGCACTGCAAAAAAAGTTCACCGTGACAAAGTCATTTAGTTTAATGTTCGGTCGTAAACGCTTATTTCCCTTGAAGATGAAGTAATTAATTAAGTGTCAAATCTCGCCAGTGGGGTGAGGTAATTTAGATTTCAATGCATTTTCACCTGGATTTTCCAGAAACAAATTAATATGTTGAAAGAAGGCAGAATAAGGTTGCTCACTGGAAAATTACATTGATGTAAATGTTTTGAAAAAGTTAATTTGCAATGGAAATAAGTGAAATTATATCACCCACTGGCAGATTTTTAAGTGCTACATGACATAACCTGTTAAAATGGACATTTTTTGCAGTGTAGGCCGTTTCAGTACTTGCTTTTATTTTTGTTTTGTTTTTATTCTTCTATTGCTATGTTTATTGTTATTGTTATTGTAATGCACAAATCACCAAGACAAATTCCTTGTATGTGAAAACATATTTGGCAATAAACCTGTTTCTGATTCTGATTCTCTTCACCCCCAAGAACCTGCACTATTAGGCTATGTATTTTGTATAATGTGTTTAATTAATGCTTCTATTGCAAAATACTAACCTCCCTCACCATGACTAACAGCAACAGTCATGCTCATTCAGAATATGCACACTTTTGAAGAAAAAAAAACATTCTTGTTAAGTTGGACTTCAGATCGTTGTTGAAAACTGAGTCTCCAAATTTGCAATTGGGATAATGTAGGTCTGGAAGTATGGTTACAGTCTGCATCCACCCATACCATACCTGTTTTGACAGTTTTCAATAAGACAGTGCCTTTCTTAGATGTTTGCTGAGACAAGAGGGCACATTATGCTTGTCTATGAGAAGTATAAAGTCCGTTTCACACAGCTATTTTAAAGCTCCTCTGGGTGGACCAGATGAGTCGGCTGCATCAGCAAAGATAAGTAGACTGCTTGTGTTTCACAAAGTGGGCACCAGATGTGCGGAAGTGTGGAAATCTGGAGGCTCCTCCTCCCTGTCCAAAGATAACCCATAGCCCTGCACCAATCCAAGCAGTCTAATTATGATATAGCTTTATTGATAGGTTTAACAGTGTAGCATTTGTTGGATCAATCTAAATGTGGATGGATGCTTAACGCCATGATGCTTGTTTTGGTAGCTTTTTATGAACCTAATTTTCCATTGGCTCAAATATGAGGCTCTAACGCGCTGCAGAAACACAGACTGATCCAGTCAGTGGTGGGTTATAGACTTAATAAGCATGTATAGTCATCAATTTCACCTTCCGTGCGTTATGTGTATGCTTTACATTCCACCGATACCTGAAGGAGCCATACGTTAGGCTACATGGCGCTGTGCCAAAGTACTCTTCTGACACTCCGTGGTGGCCGTGAAAACTGCATCCTCCGCGATTAAATTTAATACGCCCAAGGTGTGAGGAGGCGCTCTGCGTGTCGACCAAGCAGGGGTGAGTTTCCCGAAAGGCACCGTAGCGCTTTTGAAGTAATTCTTCAAGACATACGTCAATTTCACGAGTGTTTCTCCGAACTCACGAGAAATCTCTCGTTCGTTCACGATGACCTGGTGCTAGTCGTGAGATGTAAAAGTATATCTTTGCAGCTGGCGTGAGGAAAGATCCTTTACTACAGGCACAGATCGCTGTTTAACCGGCACTCCACAACATGTCAAAAGCATCATCTGCATTATGGGCCCCAGATTTATATAAACTATATAAATCTATATTTTGAACACTGGATTTCCTCTTTGGAAAATATTGCTCTTCTCTTTTTATCTTGTTGATGTAAGCAAGGACCTAAACTTCAGGTGAACTTCTTTTTTATAGGCTACAGGACTCTTTTAGTTTAACTGGATAATTATGTGGCAGGATTTTCACATTTAAGTTGATGAGCAAGTCATGGTTGAGGTTAAATTATGTTGGACAAAGTGCAATTTGTTGGCATGTTGGCAACATTTTTCTGTTTCTTTAGATGAATGCAGTCAAAATCAGTTGTGTCATCGAGTATATTATCAGTTGACCTTTTAGCAGTACCTTTCTATGACTCTTGCCCTAAAACATTTCACACAATTGCCATAAATGTTAAATTGTTATTTGTTTTTGTTATTTATTTTATGTGCATACAATATTTACACATATTACGTAAACTTGGAGTGCCCATGCTGGGATTGGATACCCCACCCCTGATGACAATGCTGTGTTTTATCCATTACGCTGCACATACAAGAACATTTTTACACTTCAGAGGCATATAATGTTAACAAATTGAATCAAATCAAATAAAAGTTTTGAAAAGACGTCATCAGCAATTCGACGATTCATCATATCATATCTATATCATATATGTTTGGAACTACAAAGTATCTCTTGCAATTTTCGATTCACATCCTTTAGGAAACGCACCTGAAATTTCCAAGAACTGTCGTGAAACTGTGCGTGATGTATGTCGTGATTCTTAAAGATCAATCGCTATCGGGAAACCCACCCCAAGTTTCTGGAACAGCAGCTCCACCTAATTGAAGATCCATTGCGGAACAGAAGTAGTAAACCAAATCAGCAGACAAAACTGGTATGAGTCTTCTCACCTGGGGAAAGTATATGGAGTTGAGACCAGAGTTACGTTTCATTCAATGAGGCAAACTAATGACAAACATTTTTTTTTTTTTTTGGTGAATGTATTTAAGCATCAAGGATAACACATTATACATAATTTCGTTTCTATCGGTTCTCTATTTTGGGAATAATTAACATGGCAAGAAATCCAAAATAAAATCATGAAATAACGAAGAAATAATTTCATTCCTGTGTGATTTTAGGATATATTTAGCCTATAATACGAAATATTAAAATGTGATACACTCCTTAAAGCAACCAGTCCTGAGTAGTTGTTACAAACATTTCAAACATAAATATCATAAACGAATCCCGACCCTGGTAAGATATCCAACTTTTGCCTAACCCTGGACAGTATAAGCGCTTTGCATTTACACATCAAGTAAGATCTTGTTCGTTAAGTTGTTACCCGCCTGTAAATGATCCATAATTACGTGTTTAGGTTTTGGAGACCGGGTGTGTAACGGGGCCAGGTCCTCTCAGTCCCGGATTCACGCTTAAGAGAGAAAAACAAAGGAAGTAGATGCATGCATGATTGTTATACACAAATACACGATATTTAGGACATATAAAACTGTTATTCTTGGACAAATAAAACTGTGAAGCAGGATTGTGCAACATTGGAGAAAACAAATCACGCTTTCTAAATGGAATTTGGCCTCATTCTTGTTCAAAGCGCTGCGTAAAAATCTGCTGCTCTAAAATAATCCACTTTAAATACGTGAAAATCATTTTTGGGATACACCAATACGTTGACAAGATGTTATGCGTAGTCTACATCGTCACCCTCTTACCTCCGTCTACAGCAGTGTCTCCAAACTTTGGTGAACAGCGTCGCCCTGAGCGCAGCGCACCCTCTGATATACAGAAGTGGGGTCAGGACAGCATTAATTCGGGGTAAAATGCGGAGAGGGTCGGTGCCTTCGTTTTTAAACGAATAACACGTCGAACCAACAAAATTACACACGATAATATGAATGAATATAGGCAACCATGCCCCTAAGAAAAACACAGCAACCACAATTATGAGATACACCGACGAGCGCTTGCTCTCTCTCTCTGCTGACGGCTGCTCCCTTTGCAGCTGAAACTTGGCTATGAAAAACAGTCTAATGTTCAACCCTATCATTATTATCACTGTGAATATGTTTCCCACGAACGTACCGATGCCCGTGACTCTTTTGGCTACTCCGACTGTGACTAGATTGTTGACAGCCACAATGATGAAGGCATAGACCCAGTAGGCAACGATGACAACCAGGGTCTTGTTGCGGCTCATTCGCTGCGAGTATTGGAAAGGTGCTGCGACCGCATGGTACCTGTCTGCCTGGGCAGCGAGTATGGCCATGTAAGACAGCCCTAAAAATGTGGGTGCAATGTAATACGTTCTCGTAGGGGAGTTGTAGCTGTCCCTCACATCGAGAACACCAACATAGTAATAAGATACGCCTGAGCAAATGTCACTGACACAGGTGCTCAGCATGTACATGAAGCGGTTCTCGCTGCGCAGCGTCTTGCTCATCAAAATGGAGAGAAACACCGACACGTTGAGGAAGATGATGGCTGCAGCCAGAGCGATGCTGAAGAGAAACACCAACACATTGCCAAAGCTTGTAAGGGGCAACACAGGGGAGAGACCCACGCTGCGGTTACTCATCGGTGCAGAGGAAAGGCGTGTGCATCAAAAAGTGGCCACGTCTTCATTGCCCACCTTAAACCAGACACAGACAGGAGTGCAGCTCTTTGACTCTAAACCTGTGGAGTTTTATGTCTGCTCTGACACCAGATTTGTGTAAACAGAGGAGGGTTTACAAGGACACGTCGACCTCAATCCCCATGGATTCCCAATTAACTAGCTCTTAGAGAAAAACATGAAATTCTGAGGTCGGAAAATAAATATCCATTTCAAATCTCACAGTAAAACTGTAAGTTTTATATAGGGATGCTTGTTAAAGAGATACCATAGAAGATATATATATAAGATAAGGTCATGGATCGTTCTGATATTGTTAAATTAGTTCTGTTATCTGTCTGTGGCCTAAATTATATGATAGCTGTTATTTTGTCCACCTCCTTGATAATGTGGATGCGTCTGCGTGTTGTCCAATTCACTTCAATTCACGTCCACATCCATGGTGAAAGATAGTAATTTTTCAAGACATATACGTGACGTATGGTTTGGCCTCCTTACTAATAAATGCTCATACATGCTCAATTCAGTTCCATACTACTACTACTACTACCACTGCTACTAATATTAATCATAATAAACTTCATTTAAAGGCACTTTTCTAAAAACAGTTTACAAAGTTCTTAACAAAGAGCAAGGGAAATAAGGCACAAAACTCTAACAGCAATACAAAAACGACAACAACACAAGATTAAGAAGATGAAAAACAATTACTTCAAAGATTAACAAATCATCCAAACACTGCCAGTAGAATTTCACGTGGTAAAGAAAAAGGGATTGGTCATGGGATCGATATAGTAGGCTTTTCAAAATAACTTCTAAGTGTAGTAAATCCAGAATCTCCCCATTGCAGTACCACACACTTGTAGGAGTGATGAGTGTTATTATCCTTTTGAAAGGAGTGACACCTACTTGAACCAAAGTTTAAACAGCATGTTCAAACAAATGACTGTACTTTATAAATTACATTATATTTTTAAGACCATGGCTTTTACAGACTAGATCCACTATAGATTTCAGGAACTTTATTCGTCACATACACATACAGGATGCACAGTGAAATGTAGTGGCAGTGCTTACGGGATTGTGCAGAAACACAGTAACAATATTTACAATCAAAAGAAGCAACAATATTTACAATAGATTAAGAAATAAGGGATCTGAAAATATGTGAAAAATATATAAATATGTATATCTATGTATGTGTGTGTATGTGTGTGTGTGTGTGTGCGCTCATAAGAGGGGCAGTGTGAGGAACTTGGTGTGGGCCCTGGTGAGGTCAGAGTTCAAAGTCCTGATGGCTTGAGGAAAGAAACTCCGTCTCAGTCTCTCTGTTTTGGCTGCGTGACTGCGGAGGCCTGACCACAGCAGCTGAAACAGTCCATTGTTGGGGTGGTGAGGATCCTTCATGATCCTGCAGGCTCTGGTTCTGCACCTCCTGGTGTATAAGTCCTGCAGGGACGGGAGTATAGTTCCAATAGTGTGTTCAGCTGAACGCACTACTCTCTGCAGAGGCCTCCTATCCTGAGAGGAGCTGTTGCCAAACCAGGCAGTGATGCTTCCTGTCAGGATGCTCTCTACAGCTCCAGAGTAGAAGGACTGAAGGATCCTCCAGGAGACTCTGAATTTCTTCAGCTGCTTGAGGTGGTGAAGGTGCTGCCTTGCCTTACTCACCAGAGTGATGTACGTGTTGTCAGATCCTCGGTGATGTTGACTATTTATACCTGCTCACGCTCTCCACAGTAGTGCCATTAATCCACAGTGGTGTGTACATCCTCTGTTGTTGTGCCCTCCTAAAGTCCACAATCAGCTCCTTGGTTTTGGTGACATTCATGAGGAGACTGTTGTTTCAAAGGTATTTAATAATGATCATCAGGTAATAATTAGTTTCCAAATTGGAAATTAGCTCTTCACTTTGTCTTGGTAACCAAAATAACTCTCAGTGAGGACCAATCCAATTACATCTCTGCCTTTTCAGTTCTAGTAACCTTGTCATTAATGGTGGCACTGAATTCAGGGCAAGGCTCCTGGAGCAAATAGGGTGAAACTTAAGGATCCCATAGGCTTGACTTCAATGTCATTATCAGTCAAGAGCTGCCCCCCTCTAATCCTATATATTATGTTATGGCTTACTCATGTCAAGGGGTGTCATAGTGTCTGGAATATAAGCTCTCTGACACCACATTAACAGTTTGTCATAGCAGCTGGTGGCATGCCATCAATCCATAAGAGGAAAATCCTGCAGTCATAAAAATCTCAACTTTTTAACTGCATAGATGGGTTTCTTGGTAGCCGGCACTCGGCCTATATTGGCAGGTCAGTTAGAGCAAAGCAGGGGATCACAATGTTTTTCATGTCAAACACCCACAAATAGAGAGCCTAGACCACAGACCCCTCATCTGATAAGATTTTAGGATCTCTAGCTGAGAGAATTTTTGTTGTTAGATGTGATCCAGAATAGAGTGGGGACAGTGAAACCATTCTTTCCCATTCTTTCATTGTGCCTTCTTCGATGGAAATTAAGCTATTTCTGGGCCCCACAGAACCACTGGACTTAAGGGTTGAAGGTGCAATGAGATCAGTTGAAGGGGCCACCAACATCAGGGAATCAAGCAAAGTGTTATGGAGAGCAGGATGCGCACCAGTGATTGGTGATCATCTTGTTTTCGCCATTACAAAAGCCCATGGGACTGTTGTGTTGTGCTTAGGCCTTATTTACCATCCTGTCCATATGTCTGGCACACGCCAACTCTAATTGTGGGCATTTCACTAATTTGAAGCCTCCTCTCCCCAGAGATCTATTAAGGGGTTGCTTGAGCTTTGAGAAGTATACCATTCATCTATAAATACAATTAACGCGCCTGGTCTGGCGGAGCATCACCATGCTCTCCAACGCGACCATCCCTCTGTCGGTGGACTTCGACAGTCCCGAGGATTTCTTAATCTTCACCTTCCATATTCTGTTCGCCACATGTGCCGTGCTCGTCGCAGGCTCGGTGGTCGTCGGTATATTCAGCACCCGATCTCTGCGAGTCCAGAATCGCTTTATCTTCATGCTGAACACGAGCATCAGTGACACGCTGACCGGGTTTTCGGTCTACTACCTCGGCCTCTTCGACGTTCAAGAGGGCTATCCTTCGAGAAATGGAACATATTATATTTTACCCTCATTTCTAGGCGTCAACGTGTTAACCTTCCTGTTTGCTCAGTTTGACCGCTACTTCGCAGTGTGCCATCCGTTCTTTTACAACCGTTTCATCACCAGATCTTTTGTCATTGGCGTTTGTGCGTTTTGCTGGATTTACACATATTCTATCCTAACGGTGCAAAACATGGTGCCTATCTCAAAAGCGGCTCAAATAAACGCGTTTGGTGTAATGACTCTGCAGATTATAGTCCTCACCAAAGTTTTGATGACCATTAAATTGTATATCATAGCCAAAAGTCATCTGGTGCGGGAGGCGCCCAGTGCTGAGAGAGATAACAAGAAGGAATCGCTCCGCATCATCGTGTTTGTGGTTATATGCTTCTTGGCATTGTGGTGTCCCTCCTTCGTCAATATCATTGTCAGGCAGTTGACTAGGAAAGGTCTTAAGTTTAGGAATGAAGCCACCAACTTGTTTGCCACCATGGCTCGTTTGAATGCGCTGGTCACCCCGACTCTCTACATCTGGGGCAGCCCGGCGCTGAGACGGGCCGTGTGGAGCACCGTGTGGCGG
>CABFOQ010018726.1:0-14578 GCA_900660455.1 Gephyroberyx darwinii | reverse complement strand
CTGACAGATGAATTATGAAAACAACCATCAGTGATGCTTTATATCTGCTTTCTTCATTCCCCTCCTCATTGCTTCTTATATATATATAAATATATATATATAATATTACGGGGGGCCAAACAGGAAATATTTATCGAACTTTGATATATATACATCGGACTTAATATATATAAATTGAAAAACATGGCTAGATCAATGCCTGATCGAAACAAAATGTTCAAAGTAACCAATACATTCATAATATAAATATATCAGATTTCCCTTGAACTTTCAGCCATTAACTTTACTCATCAAAAGACAATTTAACTTTCAGATCACACATAGTAGTGCTGAATAGCTGGCCAGTTTAGTGCCTGATCGAAACTCAAAGTCTGATGTATATATTTAAAGTCTGATGTAAATATATATATATATAAAGTCCGATAAATATTTCCTGTTTGGCACCACATAGAAATTATAAAATTAAAAATATATGAAATTCTATATATATATAATATGATTTGTACAGTGTTTTGAGAAAAGGAATACTTTGTAAGTACTTTGTTGTGAATTTACTGTGCTTTTAACCTTGAAGTTAAATGCACCTTAAAGTATTCTAGCACACTTAAAAAGGCTGCAACACATGTAATGACTGTCCCAGTGTCCTTTTCTTGCTTGTGTTTGTCTTTGACCATTTTCAATTACTTCTGGAACTGCTATCCCCTTCTTTGATCTATCCACAACATTGTTATCTTTCTCTGCTACTTATAATATGTTTACTCATCCTGATGAATTCAATTACATCTTTTCAGAGGAAATTACTGTGGGGGTGGCTCAGCCTGCCAGAGGTCAGCACTACCCGTGAATACTAAAACTACTCCCCCAAACACATTACACAGCCTATTACCTGCTGCTTTCCACACAGCACTCTCCGACCCTACATAAGCCCTTCCACTGCCACAGATGAAATGCTTTCTAGATGGGATCTGGCATGGAGAAGAGGGGAAGAGAGCTGGAGCTGTCCCCGGGCCTAATCGTTTCAGAGAGCCATCCCCTCTGCAGCTGCAGAACACGCCAGTCCTGATTAGGGAGGTGTGAGCACGGCCAGGCAGAGCGTGAAAGGTGTGAGAAGGAGGCCAGGCCTGGGGGAGACTCACCATGCCGACTGTTTTTCAGTGGACGAGTGGTAGGATCGATAAGGCACCAGGCCAAAGGGAAGGCAGGTGAAAGTAAGCCCACTATGCACTGCCTTGACAAACTGGTAGACATCGCTTTATTCAGGGTTAGGGCTGTAGAGGGACTCTCCACTTGGAATACATTAAATAAATAAGGCCCACAATTTGGCCCCAGTCACACTTTCTAAATTCATTGCCCTCCCTGCAGGAAGTCCTGCCCCAGTCCTCTGTTTTGAGAGTGATGAATAATAAAGTGGATTGGCCATGAGTGGTAGGATTCACTCAAGAGGAGATTTCGTATTGCCATGTTGACAGTCTTGTTGTAAACCTGCTACTTTAAATGGCCTTAAACTCAGAGGAGATTACCATGATTGTGTTGAGACAAAATACAGCCTGCTGAAGAAACCTTTCACATAATTATCTAATTGCAAGAACCCATACCAGTTCTAACCAAGCTATTTGAGTGGTAACACCAACAGGAGGGAACATACAATAGATAAAGCCTATTTCTTTAGTTTCTTTTCAGCTGCATGTTCAGTGTCATTTTTTTTTTTACAAATGTTTTGCATGTTTTGAAAGCTCCACTTACACTGTTATATATCATCAGTCTGTGATGTTCAATGCATTCCAGGAGTTCTTTTGTAATGACGTTTTGCTTTCCCTTAACCTGCCTTGTCTACTACTTCAGTTAGTGATTTCCTACATTTCCAAGAATGCCTTTTAACAAACCCAAAAGAACGGTAAACTTGGGAAGCTTTCCCATTGCTCCAACCTGGAAGTGTTCACACATTCGGCTCATTAGGAAGCCAAGGAAGCATAGGTATTGCTAGCTAGCTCCATGGCAACAACTTGTTAACAAGTTGCTTTGTCAACCAAACAAACTGCAGGAGGTAAACTGAGTCGATTGTGCAGAGGCATACTAGTGTGAATATAACTAGTAATTATTATTTTTACTACCTTAGACTGTGGACTTTGGAAGATTCACGGCAGCCATGTTTGACACCCTTCCATTATTTGAATTATCAGGTGGGAGATATTGGAGACTTCAAAAAGTTCACGTATTTCCTATTTGGAATTACCACTAGGAGGTTTTCATGAAAAAATATGGTTGTTTTATTGTTTTTATTGGGTTGAATTATATTGTGCAAAAGAAAAGATAATTGTAATTTGCCCAAGATAAGAGCATAAGCTAAATTCTCAAAATGTAAATGTAAAAAGAGCCAATCACTGCCCTTGCTTGAAACTGTCTGAAGTCTTGCAATTTTGCGGCTGTATTCTTTGCTAGTTTCTGTATGCGAATAGGATAATTTCCCTGCACAGTGAATAAAATAAGACAATGGCACTGTAGTTGATGCTGGTAATGTGCTTCTCCTAATTAATATCTAATACAAGAAAGAAGTAGACAATATTGTGATTAATAATTTTAACAAAATCAGAATTCATATTTTGATTGTGAATATGATGTTAGCCTTGGTGTTATTTCATTTAAGGGGAGAAATGTGTAGGGGTAGCAACATAGCTAGCTAAAAATCCACATAGGATGCTATTTAATCCATGCTAGAAAATAGACCATAAAGGTAGTTCTCAACCAAAGCCTATTCATCAGCACATACTGCTATATTTTCTTGGCTTCATGAAGGCATGCATTGCTACACTGCATTTATTCTAAAACTGTTAGTTAGGTAGCATTACACATACTCTATCTTGCTTTATCTAGCAAATGAGCATGCTAGCTAACACCAGCTATGACTTCCAATTAAGAAAAGCTTCTGCTGTTTGTAGTTGAAACTCTTTTAGGGGAACAGAGTGATTTGAAGGTGGTTTGATAATTCAAACCTTTTTTTAATGTTTTTCCATTTACCCAAAACATGTACTCCAAATTTTAAATGAGCAATAGTCTCATTCATGCTTTAAAGTACAGCCTCATTTATTCTATCAGAACACAAGGGCTTTTTCTGTATAGCGTAAAACCAGCTGTTGGGGAAGTGAAACAGTGAATGCAATTGAAAATAATCTCTAAAAAATCCATGGAAAGTACTCTTTTGTGACAAATAAACCTCCAAAATCTTGAGAGGAAGAAAAATATGAGGCAATGACTCAAATTAGAATGCACAGAACATACTGATGGAGACGCATTTGCACATGAAGAGTTGAAAATGAGCAGTATTCAACCAGGCTGTGAGCTCCACCTAGGAGCCAGTGAAAGAGACCGAGACAGGCAGAGAGGCTGAGCCGAGGCAGGCAGGCGCCAAGCCTTGAAGAGGGGCATTCTGGCATAATGACTCTCATTTACCATTGACAGGCCTTGGGAAAGTTAAACTAATTATGACAGCACACAGATGCTGAATAGCCCTTGATGAAGTTAATCACTGGCAATCCAACAAACAGGTGTTGAATGATTTCTATCCCCTCCCCTGGAATTATAGGATGTTCACAATTTTCCAGCACACTGCTTAAAGCAACAATCCCCCCTAAAGCCCTCTCTGGATAGCACTAGTATTACCAGTAGAGGCTGGTCTGGTGATTAGTATTTTTTACCTCAGGACCATGGGAAATGTATCGCATCAGGAGCAAATATGTCAGTTATTTTCTCAGGCTGATGTTAACTCTGACATATTGGGATAATTTTAATCCCGTCCGGATTGATGTCTAGAGTTTCACACAAATGCCAATTTGCGCACCCGGCATCTGGATTACAAGGGCTATATAATAACCAGTGGAGGGCTAGAGTAGTATCCCTCTTTAGATTAGTTGAAACTTCATTGATTCCTGCGGGGAAATGCAGGACCAAAAGTAATAGGATTCATCAGGAAAAAATATAATATATAAGCAGACAAAGGGAATATAAAATAGGCAATAAAATGAAGTTGTAGTGCACTGAAGCACAATTTGGTGCTGATAAAAATAGAAAAATTAAGAAAATAGTGGAAACGAGTGCAGGAACTGCTGCATCTGTGTTGCAATGATATGGAGCTACTGGACGAGAGTTTTGCCAGTTTTGCTGTACTGTGGGTAACGTGTGGCACATTCTCACGGGTGGGTCCCTGGATTACCACAGTTCCCAGAAAGATGTTTTACTGTGCAGATGACTTACTGAAATTATGACCTTTCTCTTTACTATGACTGATGGGAAGGGAAGGGTATAATAAACATTTAAAAGTCAAACTTTAGGATCATCGATTAAAAAGGACAAAGAGTCTCCACATGAACGGGATGCTTGCCTACCTTAAAACTCATCTAACAAAATATATGGAAATGTGTGTTTCTATGGGGGTATATTGATTGTAACCCTTTTTTACACAAGAGTAATAAACAACACTTTCAAGAAATTATCAATCTACTGAGCTGTTATCCAATGGAAGCCATGGCAAATAATAATCTGTCCTTCAACAACAATGGCATGCTGAAAAATAATGAAATAATATGGATAATGAAAACTAATCACAGTCTTCCATCTAGTAATATTGAAACCAACAGTGGCATGCTAAAGATAGCTCCATCAACCAGGAGCAGATAATAATTCATTAGCGTTGGTATACATAAAACCTCCTTTCTCCAACTCCCAGATCACTACATGTCAACAGGCAGAGATAATATGGAAGCATAAAGATAATAGGCTCAGCTCAATGCCATTACGTTGTGTAAAACGTACCCCGGTCCTTCTTGCTGTCAGCAGTGCTAGAAACTGATCCACCGTATACTACATTACAGTTAGCTTCATTAGGTGCTCGGGAGCACCTCTATAAGAGCCAAGTTCTGTGTATTCGTTGATCAGTTGGTTTGTTTGTTCGTAGCGCTTTTGGGTATGTGCACTGCTTAGAGGAATTATGCTATGTGCGCTTTAGGCCTTCAGAGTCTCTGCATAAGAGTGCACTCGTACACCAGGCAGTACGGTAGAAGTCACACAAGGATGAGCCAGTTGGTGCACGGTAAATTCACATTCCAGGAAGTAGCTCAGTGATTTTCTAACCGTAGTGGTTACGTCAACACATGAATTAAATATTAGTATTCTCTTAGTTACAACAACATTGTGCTACCACAGCACTTTGCTGTTTACACGTGGAGTTTTTAAAGTCAATGTAGTTTCACTCACTCCAATCATGCAAACCCTCCCCACCCCACCCCAGCACCTAGAAAGCACTAGTGCACTTGTTTCTGAACATCAACACTAAGCACAAATCCCAAGGCTAGAGGCCAAACTAAAGAGTGAGAGTGCTGAAGCTTGGCACATGTTCACAGACTGTATGGTTGTTGTGTTTTATTATTTAGTTTAAGGGGTACATGGAGGAACTGAGACCTCACTGGCTTTTAATGACCCTCCTCCTTTCTTTCTGTGTCTCTCCCCAGAAATGAACGACCCTTCCCTAGGGTATGTTGTAACATGATTGTTAATGTGTAAACATGTTCATTACTTCCTATAATTGTGCTTTTAACATAACACTGATGGTTGACTGTTCGGTGCAGTCTTCTTATGTCTTGCCACCATCTGTCTGTCTGTCTGTCATTATATAGAGACACTCTTGTGAACACAGTAACTCCAGAACAATACATGATAGAAACATCACATTTACACCACAGGTACCCCCAATAGTTGAGTTCATATTAATACCAGCCATGTGTTATGTTGAAAAAGAAATATTTGCTAATTAATGCGTTAATTAGCTTAATTACTGGCCTAATTACCATAACTGTTTCTGTTTCATATAACAAGGTGATTATGGCAGGACACTAGGTAGCTCAAGTGCCTCTTGTTTTGTTTATAGGGCAATAGCTGATGGTTAAAAATGTAGTCTAGGACAGAACAGACAGTGCTACAATTGCTTTCTTTAATACTTAAAAGGGTCTTTTATCCTTTTATCTTCTATGTCATTTTTTTCTGACTCTATAGAAGAAGGCGTGCATCTGGCTGAATGCACAAGCCAATATAATACTTTTTTAAAATAATTTTGAGGTAAGAAAGACAAATTGGAGAAATACATTTTCAACCAATGTAACCCCCACGTTCCACTGTATGGTATGAAACAGTCTTGTCCCACAAAGCCCACAATGCAGACCTAAACTATGAATATGACCCGTAGAATAAAGGGTAATGTAATGTTTTGAATGAACCTTCATGATGCCTAAGTGCTTCATGACTAAATCTATTATTGAAATAATTGACATAATGATCTTGTTTTATTATACTTGATAACATGAAAGGAAATGTGGGCATTTGTGAGTTCACAAAATGACGCATTTGATTTTAAGTCATGTGTTTGTGTTGGACACTGAAATGGTGTTTGTATTTTTTGCTAGATATGTAACAGACTAAGCCAAGTTCACAATAATGGGCAGCACCAAATTTTTCAGGGCATGGAAACGTGGTTTAAGCCATTTATTTGTATACCCACATATTAAAAAATTCTGACAATGGCAAAACATCAAACTTCATAAATTAGAAATTTACATGGCCCACCCCTGGGGAATTTACTAAGAGATCTGGCCCTTTGCTGGCTTAGCAACAGCAATGAATTCACTAATGGAAGCTGTTAAATGTTATTTTGCTCTAAAAATAGCCCACTAGGCATTTTTCCTCTCTCTAGAGTATTGAGTAGTGAACGAGCAATGCAGGTGTGTTCATGGGGCTAGGTGTAACTCTGATATTTGAGGCACATTCACACAACTCATTCTACTAAGCACTATTGTATAGGGCTCTGCTGCTGCTGTGTTAATGAAAATGAAAGTAAAAGTATGAAAGTAAATGAAAAAGTCAATGTCTCCTTAGGGCAGAGATTCCAGATTTGATGTTTTGTTGATGGTGGTAAATGTTGTGTCATGCAGAATCTCACATTGGTTTTGGATGGGTGGAGATCTAATGACTCAAACAGTCATGGCATATGAATTCATTTTTATAGTTATTAAATTATTCACATGACGTGCGCCTTATGAATGTGGTCATGTTCATCATGAAACAGATAACTTCCATAAAATGCTTCACCACAGCAGGATGCAGAATAGCATACAAATTAATGTCATTTATTTTGCCCTCTAAAGTACTGTGGTGATAAAAATAGGTGTTAATTTAATTTTAATTCTGTATTATCTGTAAGGAATATTCAATTACTTCACAGTCATCTGGTGACTACTGTAAAGGGAGACCTTCATAACATAATATTGATGAAATTCTGATATTACAAAACAAAACAATGACATATTGGCCCACAGAAAACAGAGGAATCTTCCAGGTTGTTGTTCTTTTCCCATTCAACACTTGTACTGCTCAGACAAATAATTACAGTTTTATTTATTTATCAATCATTTGCTGAGATCGCATAGTGGCTGATATTGTGTTCCTTCTATTTACATGATATTACTCATGCACTGCATATTGGACCAAGTGCATCTGCATACATTGTCTAGGAGGCAGCTCGTGAAAGATATAGATCACCACACAAAAAGTGTGACAATAAAACTGCGCAGATGCCTTGAAACACAGATAGTTTAACACAGTTGTAATGATGAAGAGAAGACAGGCGGACAAAGAATAAATAATTAAGACAGAACCAGTGTGCGGCTTTCCACAAGCGCTCAACTGTGTCAAACAGCTTGGTCAATAATCTTCAGCAATTCCGAAGGATTAGAGTCTTATTACCCAGCGCCGTCTGTCACATGGACCTCAATGCCCAACCAAGTCACTCCCTGACTGTTTTCTTTGGGTTTTTGTTTCTGACGGGGTCTGTCTGTCTGCCTTTTTGTCTGCGAGTGAGTGAAATATAGAAAAAGCTGCAGGAGCTCTGGAAGTTGTGATACACGGGAAAACGTTAAGTGACTGACTGGTTACAAACGTTACCCTATACAAACCTGTAATGATCTATAACTTACAACAAGCTCATGTTTGTGTGCGGTAAGCGGCACGGGTCCAATTTAATGTTTAAAACTACTTCCGCATTAGTAAGAAATTACTCTATATTGAGAGAGTCCAGATGAACAATTTAACTAATTTAAAATTGAAGGCTATATTTTCATGTTGAATGGGAAAAAAAACGTGCCATCACTCCAGTCTGCAACTTTATAACCAACACTCTTGTCGTTTTCTCTCAAGAGATTGAACAAATGTGAAGATTACAAAGAGCACATTTTATGGTAAAGATTAAATGTAGCGTCGTGTAATCTCCTCGCCACACACACAGCACCACAATCACACTTGTAGATCTGTCGTGAACTATAGGGGCCATTGGTCTGAGACACCGCTTCCTCTCAGCCGTAGTTTGGCAGTCGGAACTACACAGAGCAATTCCCCCCCAAAGTCCCTGCACGATACAAGTTCTTACCTTGTCCTTGTATGTTGGCCACCGCAGCAGCGAGAACTAAAACCGCGACGAGGCTCTTAAACTGGCGGTCTTGTCTCACACACATGTCTGCTGAAGTCGAGGTCGCTCTTCGCGTGCAGAAATACGTCCTTGTATTAAAAAAAAAATAAAACAAATACTTCCAGGGTTGGAAACAAACAAAACGGGACTATAACGTCAGCCCGATCTGCAAAATACTCACGGAGGCGTACTCGTATTGCTGTTGCGCTTACTTGGCAGGTCGCACCGAGAACAGATTCGACAATAATCAAGGGAAACGCTGAGCTCCGTTTTTTTAATTTGGACGCTCAGTAAGCGGATCCTGCCTCTGTGTGGCTCGTAGAGAGGAAAGGCTGCCGAGGCTTTCAGCACCGCGGACAGCTCCTAGCGTCAGCTGCAGGAACAGCCCGAAACTTACTAGTTCAGATGTGCTTCATAATTTTGTTTCTGTGTATGTCTTATTATAGTAAGAGTACTTTTTTTTATCAACTATCCTGGCATACTCCTCGGCATCAATCGGCCTAGTAGTTACTAGTACTTAGTTGCACTAGACCTTTATTTGTTGGTTTGTAGTCTTCCTTTTAGATTGTCTTTCTTGCAAATAGCCCTTGACCTCTCATCACTGAGCAGATGCTCAGTAAGCGGAACAAGACATCACCTCCGTACTGCCACTGCAGCACAAATTGCACTGTGTCACTTGAGTCCAACTAACATAAGCCACCAAAAAAACTTTTGTTACAGGTCCATGTTGTTATTATTATTAACTAAAAGCATTAACGAAGTTTTATTTACAAGTTCCGATCTCAGAAGTAGGAGCTTATGAGGAGTGCTTGGGGGTACCAGTAGACTGTCTACCACTGTCTGCAGGGCCGCTCCATTCTCATAAATAGGGTGGCTACTGAGGGTACGCTGTAGCCAACAAAATGTTTGGCCACGGCAGCAGCAAGAACCACAACCGTGACTGTCCTTCAGCATGATGACCCGGCTTCAAACCCCTGTGTCAAGGACACCGAAGGTCCTTGAGCAAGACGCAGCATGCCTACCAGCTCCAAAGGTGCTGTTCTGTAGCTGACTCTGACCTTTGACCTCACTGTGCAGTGGGGGAGAAGTAAAAAGAGAATTTCCTACATGGATCAATAAAGTATCACATTACTATTCTCCTTGTAACAGCAGTTATCTGAGAAGGTTAGGTTGTCATCGGCTTTACATGCAAACATTAGACCTAATACAGCCGGCAAAGTAATTGCTATGAACTTCACCTCTACTCGCTAATAATCTCATAATCCAGTCAGTGACTTGTAAGTGATGCCTGATAAGTATGCTAGGTTAGCTGAAATATTCTTTCCCCTCATGATACCCTAATCAAGTGTTTTCTTTTCCGTGGATTTTACATTGAAAGGGATTTTTTTAGGTCAACTATCCTTATTAATATACTCCTTGAAATAAGATTTATCTAGGTCAGGTTAGGTTGTCTTCAGCTTTAATTAGACAACAATAGGCCTAATATAGCCAGTAAAATAATTAAAGCTATGAACTCTTGCTTCACCTGTATTCATTAGTAATCTCATCATCCATGACTTCTATAAGTGATGCATGAACAGTAAACAGCAGCATTTACAAATGATGCACAGTCTACAGGGATCTATGAGCGAAACATGTAGGTTAGCACTTCTCTGGACGGTAATTTGAGTGTTGTTGTATTTAGTTCTGCCACCTGGTGAGGAGAGGACGAAACAGTTTGACATGTATTTACAGGTAGTCTGCAAAGATAGCGCAAAACTAAAAAACAATTAGGCAAGAATAGAGATGGAGATTGGAGTGGGAATGAAAGCACTGGAAGTGAGCCATTGAGTCACATTGAATTCAAGACACTAACATAATATGTGTAACCGAATGCTGCCTCAAAATAAAACCACTTAAAAGCATAATGTAGAGTGGAGCAGTGTAAAAGATACGCCTATTCTTTGAATTCTTGCAGACATCCTAGTCATACTCCATAAGCCAAGATGTGATGTGGCAGCGTCTCGATGGGTACATCACTCATTGTCGCACCACTGGCAGATCTCTGTGGCCACAGGTTGGGATTAAGAGGAATTTAAGTTAATTTAATTTCCTTTTGACTGGCAGAAATGTATGAAACTGAATGTCATCGCCATCTCAGAGACTTTCTGTCTCTTCACACCCCCTCATTCTCCACCTTTCTTTTAATCTTCTCTACCCATCCATTTTTCTTTCAGCTACTATTTCTGACATTGCCTCTCTCTCTCTCTCTCTCTCTCTCTGTCTCCCCCCATAACCACACCCCTATCTCTCTGTCTCTCTAAATTTAGAGACTTTTTCCCTCTCATCCCCAAGCATGGGGCTGGCCTGAGTCACAGAAAGCTCCAACAGTGTGACTCTCCTCTGGTGAAGCTCAGTGGACCCGTAAAGCAGCCTTCAGGTCTAGCTGGCAGCCAGATGGTTGCAGCCAAGCTTTCATTCTGCTAATGGGCAGGGGGGCAGAGTAGTTAATGAAAATCAGACCCTTGAAATGAAATGACCAATGTCCCGAGGTAATGAGGCACACATCGGTAGCAAGCCCTCACAAACATTAAGGTAATCTTAGATGGCAGGATTTAGTGAACGCATCCTATTATGACTATTCATTACACGGTTAAGGACTGGCTGATTATTTCATGTCATGTTCAGCTAACAAACACACTATTCGAGCAATATCTGTGATATTTAAGTTGACTGGCTTGGCTTCAGCCATGCAAGACTGTAGGCCAAATGCTGCCATTGAGCCACCCACGCAGCGTTACAACCTACAAATAACAGCCCATATTACAGTGACAGACAGAAACAATATCACAGTCATAGGACTCATAAATGCATGCAGGGGTAATCATCTTCCATTACAGTCACAATGCAAACCTGAAACCCCTTTCAGCCAACAATTGTATGCAATTACAGAACCATGCTGAAATCTATTCACTTGTATTTGTCAATCTAGCACTAGATAGCATTTTTTGGACTTCAGCTGTTAGAGAGGAGCTAATCTTGTGATAGATTTTGTTTTTGTTTTTGAAACTAAATAAATAAATAAAGCATTAAATAACTAAGCACTAGAAACACACACATGCCTGAATCCATATAATCAGTGGCTAATGACTAAAAGCTTCCAGTATTGTTTATCAAACCATGATAGGAGGATGGCCTGGTCATTGGCTGATACAATATTGCTGTTTGTTTTGGATTCTCAGCTTTTGGTGGGTTTTGAATTTCCTTTATACAATTCTGTAAAAATAAGTAACAACACTACTGAAGTGCTACAAGCAACACAGATAACTGTATCTATAGTATATGTTTTCAGAGGAGTCTGTTCATGGAGCAGAGAATAGCTGGCGGTATTGTTGATTTTTCCTTTAGAAACCGCACAAGCTTTTCAGGGATAAGAATGCCTCATGGTATTGATTGCTTCAAAGAGGCAGCCTGATTCACGCTAAAATGAGTGTATTTTATATTTTTTAAAAAGTCAATATTTGAATAACACAAAACACAAAACACCAGAACATCCTTATAGAAAAATGAATACATGTTAGACATTTTCCACAATAGTGAAACTACTGTTTTTGTAAACACACACAAAGGCGTGCACTAACAATCAAATTATTTGATTGGATTTGAACACAGACACAATCCTCCACCAAAGTTTGTAAAACTTAGTTTCCCCAGATGTAAACAGCCTGAGAAACGATGCATGTCACCCATACCCCTAGCTAGCAGAAGACAGGATAATGTGACACCGAAGCAGAGGGAGTCATTGTGCTCACTCTCATTCCTCTCACTTCCATTGAGACTGGCATTTCATTAAAATATTTGTATGCACAGCTTTTAGATATTTATCACACTATTACATGCTAACACCTCTGTGTGCACTATCCCTTGTGTATAAGCATAGCTGAGGTTTTGGTCTATTTGTAGTTTCACACTCTCGCATGGCAGGAGCCTGCTGGACCATGGAAAGGAAAGAGAAAGTGAAAACCAGCATCTGATTAGGTTCATTCTTGAGAAAATCCCCCATCAGTTCCCCATTGATGAATACAATCTAATTTGTCATCAGTAATTATCTGCATAAAGCAGAACAGTCGTTTCTGAATAGAAATGGTTAGAAACTATAACTTGTAATAAGTTCATTGCTCTACAACATTGCAAAAACAAAACGTCATCTAGCAGCCTGCATTTACAATTAATCAGGGATTTCATGTCATGTTTCATCTACTGATAAAATTAGGCTTTACAAGGTTTTACTGCAATGGAATTTATTGCGGATTACAATTTGTAACCCTATCTATTCCTGTCATGTTGAATTGAATGTACTCTGTGATGTAATTTTATATCAAATTCCCAGCGGAGAAGTCAAGCCCATTCTCACAGAGCTTTGAAAGCACACACCAGGAGGCAACATGATGACTTTGCCTCCCTGTGACATTTCGAAATCGTGCAACCAAAATAACTTTTAATATCTTCATGCTCACACTCCTCAGGTGTTGTTTCTCTCATATTAGGCTACCACGGAAAATAATTACTTTTGATTTTTGCAAGAAGAATTACACCTGCGTCTGTTTTCTAAGTAAATGAGACACATATTCATCTGGACCAAATTAATTGCGGCTGAACTGCATCATTTCTTTTAATTAGCTCCCTAAATAATTCACAAATTCAGTTATCTCAACATCTGTGGTCCTCCTGCCATATAATAGGGTGTGGTTAACCTAGGTGTCTCATAGTGCCTCATTTCCTGCTTTAATGCTACCTACAATGCACATGTGCATGTCTCCTTTGTGAATCTAATAACATGGTGAGCCAATTTTATATTGTATTGATATCTTAAAAATGTACATTTCGTCCTTATTCTTATCTGCACTATATCCTGGATTACTGCAATTTCCCCATGGGAATCATTAATGTTCCATCTTAACTGAATGAATGAATGAATTTGTGCCTATGTAGCGTAAATAGTTGGATATAGTTTGTAGCTTTCTACTGGCTTCCTTCTTCTCTCCTTTGGTGGGCACTTCCTGCCTTTGGAGCCCATGTTGTGATTCCACATTACTTATTACCATGCATGAGTGCCCTCTAAGCAGGCAAGTCAACAACATAGTAGACATTTTCTTCATGGCTTCCTGTACACAAACATTTTCTTCTATACAGGAGAAGAGATGGAATGGGGTGGGGGTTTGATGTTCTGACCTCCGACCTCAGATTCTGAATCACACAATTGCTTTATTGAGTTCTCTCTCAAACGTTCTGGTACAAGGGCATTGGGGGAAGGTCTGTAGGAAGAAGCATTTCCTTTAGATAGCCATTCTCTCATTTCTATAGCAAACTGTGAGCTGTTTGAATGGCCTTCTGCTCAGCCTGCCTTGAGTCCCAACAGTGGAAATAGAATGGATGTGACCCCATGGACTGAGCAGCATCTGTTAACCCCTGATCATTGCTGCTATGTGACGGCTAGGCTAGAGCAGCGTCTGCCCAGTCATGCGGGGCTCTGCCAATGGATTCAGCAGACTGCGGTAATGAGACGAAGAGGATCCCCAAGCTCAGTCCTGTCACTTTGATGACTCCAAAATTAACACTGCGCAAGAAATCCTCAACACCAGGTGCAATAACATTCAAAATAGAATGAATATGTCTTCGGTAATACAGGTACAAGAAAATTAATGTAACTCCTCTTGTCAAATGTAATTAGAACTGTGGCGGCACAGATATGGCACGATGAATGTTATGAAAGGGTGAAGTGAGGAATTATGCTACTGAGAGAAACTCCATAGTGCCTGAATAACATTATCCTGTGTCTGTTTGCAGGATATGTTAAGATGTAGTTTGCTGTCCATGACAATAATAAAGCATTGCGGTAGAAGGGCCTGTTTACCACCAAACACTCAACTTTTCATCTATTAACTACACGCACAAACACAGTACGGGCAGTAAACACATATACAGCCAGCACACTATGGCAGGAACACACACAAGCATGAGCAAATGAGCATAGGCACTCTCTCTCTCTCTCTCTCTCTCTCTCTCTCTCTCTCTCTCTCTCTCTCTCTCTCTCAC
>CABFOQ010018720.1:18990-30882 GCA_900660455.1 Gephyroberyx darwinii | reverse complement strand
CAACCCTCCCTACCTCCTCTTTCCTGCTGGACCCCCCTAAACCTCTCCTGTTCTTACCCAGGACTAATCCACCCTTATAGCCCTTCCATCCGCGGAGGACGGATGGTTTCGTTTGAGCCAACCCTCAGCGGTGGCAATGACAAGCTCTTCCCAAGATAGAGTTGTGGTAATGCACACAAATATATTCACAGACAAACAAACATTAACAAAAATGAAAAAAAAACACACACACACATGGGCTAGAGTTGGTCCAGGGAAATGCTGAATACATACTCCAATTTAAAGGGAACAAATATCGGCCTTTGTATCCAAGTGTCCGACCCTGAGGTGAATCACATAGACTCCTACACATAACCCTCCCCCGTGTAGCTTGAAGTCCTCAGGTTTTGTTTTGTTCATGGATATGATAGTTTGTGTTTTTTTGTCATTTGGCTGTTGTGCAATCGCCCTCTCTCTGCATGACATAGCACAGTGTTCTAAATAAAAATTGTAAACACTGTTCCTGACAGCCCTGGACGGAGCCGATAAACACTTGCTCGCCTATTTTCACACCCATAAATCAACGTAAGGGTGTAATGTATACACGCCGTATCCTCCGTCCTTCAACAATGGTCCGATCACACACACAAGCACACACACACAGCAACACACACGCTGCTCGGTCTCTGTTTATCTGAGCGGGACGTGAACTTCCTCACCCTCTGGTGGTTGCCGAGCAAATCTTACACCAGGAACACTTAAAGGGGCAGTAAGTGGGGTGGGGGTGGGGGGTGTGGTGTGATAGGGTTGTTCATCTTCTGGTTCATCATCTATTGGTGCTGAGATTTCTGGCTTTCAAAACTGCGGTGAATTGAGCCATGAATAGCGGCTTCGGAATAAAAGTGCGTAGGGTTTACCCAGCGTTGTGGTGCGTTCATGAGTGCATTTAAAGAACACAGTGCTGACATATTAGAAACCTGAACCTGCAGAAATGTTGTTCAATGCCCACCTACAACAAAAAAAAGGCCCAAAAGCATCCGAGTCATTATAACAAACAGGTCCGACACATTGTGCCTTTGCTGCCAGTGAAAACAAAGGCTCTTAAACCCGGAGGCTTTGCGGAATATTCCTATCCTTGGCTGAGAATCTTTATTGCTGGCACCGTGGCTCTACAGCTAGCATGTGATAGTGACTGAAATCATGCGGCCAACTAGGCCATGCTTTTATATAAGGCCTAGGGTTAGACCAGTATATGTGTCAATGTCATCCAGCTATGAGATGATGGATATGATGCATTTCACACAAATATGCATGAATAGGTTTTTATTATTGTCATCATTAACTGTTATTAACCTTGGCCTGGTTTCATAGAGCATTTTAGTGCTTTTCCATACAATTCTGTGAGAAACATTGAATACTTGTAATGTTTTTGGCATGAAAAGGGACAAATTTGAAGATACTGAATAACGGCACAAAATATCAACTTCACACAGAAATATCAGCTCAGTATACTTCAAGAACCCATGTGGGTCAACACCTAACAGGGCCGTGTGGCGGCTACATGCAGACACATAGCAGACCCAGACTGTTGATATGAATGCACTCCAGCCATAAGCAATGTATCTGGCGATTCATTTCCACCCACTTTAACGCAGTATGCGTGTTCAAAGTATTTTTAGACCCTCTGTGGCACTTTGCGGTCCCCGATAAACATTTGAAAGACAACAGACTTAGCGGCACCTGCGAGACCTGAGATGTTTCACATGCTGCAGCTCTACTTTTAGCATCTAAACAAAGTTCATTTTTCACAGGCTGCTTGCGTAACGTGTCACGTTGCTCGGAATACCCAACGTCCTTCAAGTGAGACAAACACACACACACACACACACACTCTGCACAGGAAAAATACATTTATTTTACTTCTATCACAACATGGGCAACTATGACCACTTTACATAGTGTTTAGTACAGTTTTTGTGTAGTATGGTTTGTTTGTGTACTGAAGGAAATTAGTCATGTCTGTTTAGCCATGGTGGCTATCGCTGTTCATGCTAACTACACAGTTCTTCTCCTATTTATTCCAAACAAACAGGAAACGTAAAAAGGCATCACTTCCTGTGCACCAGAGGTGCAGATTGTTACTCTAAATAACCAGTTTACAGTTGATTATTATACATATAAATTGGGATTCCGGTTTGTCAGTGGGTTCCCTACTTCCTCACTTCCTTCCTACTTCTGTTTCTACATTTATTATGCTATCTATATTTCTATGTAAGCAAACAACATGAGTTCTAGTTCCTGGTCTCTCCCTCATCTTGGTCACCCGGCCCTGCAAATAATTAAAAGCATGAGGAGCCGCGTGAACATAGTGTGCCATTGGTGCTGAGTGGCAGGCGCCAGGTGGGCACCGGGATGGCCGCTGTATGGCCATCTATACATATCCACATCCCACAATGCAATGCAACAAAAGTGAGGGGAGAGGTTCTTGAATATTGGTCTGGGAATGCTTATAAATACATTATGGTTTGACTGATACATGGGGCTAATATTGGCTTCTTATCAAAAATGGGATATGGTCCAGCCAGTGTTGTACAGTGTATTTTTTGGTATTTCTTTGGTATGAAAAAGGTCAAATGGTCGGCACAAAATATCAGCTCTCGGCAGCTTACATCCAAGAATATCAATGTCAGTATCAGCCTTCAAAAACCCTTATTGGTCAAACCCTGAAAGACTTTTCAAAGGGACAGCTAAGGGATGTCCAACATTCATTCAAAATAAAGGACAAATTTGCGAGGTAAAAGATCCCTGACGTGAACATTTGGGTAGCTGTGATTTTATAAATGTAAAACCTTTTGAAAGCTTCGCAAAAAAAGCTGGTGTATAAATTTCTTGCAGAAAAGTAACTTCCAACATACAAAAGACGTCTTCTGATTCCCATTTGAACAACTGTGGGACACAGAAACTCACACTGCCACTGCCACTGTAAAACACACACCATCTGGCAGGGGTCGGAGTTGAAAGGCTCCCACACCTGCAGCAACCCAGGAATCTCCTCTGAAGCTCCGGCTGAACTTCCACCACAACCGGCATTTAACGGCCCGTCCCACAGACACTCACTGCAACGTTAAGACACTAACATCCTATTGGCAAGACCAATTAGCACTAATGTGTGGCGGCTAGCACCTCCCTTTGTTCTCACAGGGGCTGTGGGGATGGGATGGCCCAGTCAAACATACACACACAAAAGACACGCTCAAACCATGTACATACACACCGCAGAAACAGAAGCAATTCTATTATATTCTAGAGTCTGTTCTCTTATTGTCATGGTAACAACATCAAATTCCGATTTGTGCGTTGAAATAGTCGCATGCTTCGTGATCTGATTTGGTACCACATATCCACGTTGTCCAGATCAGAATTGAAAAAATGCGACTCCATGTACCTTTTTGCTGTTCACACTGATTAGAACACAGTGTGTAAAAATCTGATCTGTGTCACATCTGATGGGGAAAAAATAGGAATTGGGACGTTCTCAGCTGCAGTGTGAACAGAAACAAAAATGCATTGAATAAAGGTTTAAAAAAAAAACCCTCATCAACTCAACTCATTTAGGCACACATAATACCAGCATGGGGAAACATGCCAATACACACACACACACACACACACACACACACACACACACACACACACACCTCTACTACCTAATTACTTAATAACTACCACCTGGGGGCTGCAGCAGGGAAACAGGTGGCTTTAGAGGCTGAAAGAGCTGCTGACAATCTGGCGCTGGTAGAAAGCAACAATTCAGCTGCTTTAGCGCCATGGGATGCAGACCTGAACCAAGTATTTTCATTTATTTAAGTCTGCTGGAAATTGCCGTCAATCAATTAAAGAAAAAGATTTTCTGTTTCTTTTTTGGCTGAAAATCAAAATGTTGCTTTACAAAAATGAAAAAAAATTGAAATATAACATTTATGGCCCAAAATCGTTAACAATAAAGTAAACAATGGGAAAAGAAGTAGTAACACATAGTAGTAACTCCTCATTACACTTGATGACACATTCATTTGACATGTAAGATGACATTTCAGCCCTGATGAAAGCATTTTAGCTGAAATGTTATAGCAACTATTTTTAACTATATGCTAAAACCACTCATTCCCAATTGACATAAAAAGTACTGATGTCTTGTCTTGTAGGCAGTAGGCACTAATTTGTGCCATAATCAAACTGAGACAGCCAAAGCCCTGAGACCAGTACATAGTATGATGTGGCTGGTTATCCAGGAATGCCTCGATGATGCTGCCTCGTCATGCCAGCTTGCATCATGACCCAATGTGACCCAAAACGCCCTGCACTGCCAACTGAGCTGGAAATACACCTCCACTTGTCATCGTGTCTGAGCGAGAGGAAGGGCATAAGCGCTGAGCGAGGGCACCAGTTGGCATGCACAGTATCAAGTGCGGTATATAGCTGTGTACCAAAAACACCCACTAGATCCCCTTTCATTTGTTGCCCCTCCTGAAGCTGGGGCCCAGACTCACTAAACGTTTGAGCAAGGAAGTGTGCACTTTCACCACCAAATCAGAAATCTGATCACCAAATCAGAAATCTATGCTGATCACTAACTTTACTATGAGAGGAAACCTGCAAAAAAAGTCAAAAAAAGACTTTGCCCAAAGAGTTTTTCCATTGTGAAAAGCTGCTATCATTCCTGCAAGACACAGGCATCATCGCCAGCAACTCAGGAAGCAAAGGAGAAGGTTTTCCTAGAATCAGATCGGATGAGAGATTGCTGCAATTATAAAGGAGCCTTAGGGTGCTAGGGTGCGGATTATTCCCACAGCCGAGGTATTGTAATTGGCCTATTTGCTTGCAAAGTGCTCTTTTCAAGGGCTTTTTGCGCCACGACTTGCATGAACCTCTAAGTGACAATTTGCCCTCACTGCCCACTCTTAATGAATCTGGACCTGAGAGTCAAGAATGAAGCATTGCTCACTTTGGCAATTCCACCTCTCTTCCCCTTCCACTTTCTTCAGCAGATATTTGCGGTGAAGACATGCTCAGCGGTCCTCTCTTACCTAGCTCAACAATCTTTGAGTCATAAACGTGTCATTACACACCAAAGGGTGTTATAAAGAGGCAATGTGTAGATAGCGTAATCCTTCTTCTGCTGCTTAAGCGATGGAATTACAACGGTTATTGGTATTGCATCAATAAAATAAAAACTCACAGCAACAACTCCACACATAACATTGCAACTCATTGTTACGTGCATACTTTTAGAGACCCTGGTATCATCCTATCGGTTGGATAACACCACGAGGAGAGGATCTCATTATCGCAGGCCGATCTCTTGCCCTTTGGCAGCGCTTTCACTAAGCAACCCCGCCCGCAATCTACTAACCCATCTACGGAGGGCAAATTGCCTTCACCCCCACAGAGTGAAACCGAAGCATTTGAATGGCGATGGTGATTAGTTGCTGTGGCTAAAGCCCCTCTGGGTTACACCTGAGCTCGCAGCTGCAATGGAGGGGGGCGGGGGGGGTTCAGTCAGTCAGTCAGCAGGAGTTGGGAGGTGAGGAACATGGTGGAAAGTTAGAAGCTTACCTGGCGGACACAAGCAGCTGTGGGGAGCTTCCCTAACCTCTCGTGTCTTCGGTAGTCGCGCTGCAAGCTTCTGCATGGGAGAGAGAGAGCAGAGAGCCACGTTAGGATGTGTTGAGGTTGGATGTAGTGATGAAGCCAACATGCAATGTCTGTTGTTGAAAGAGATTGCTCCTAGAAAAGAAAACAATTGGAATAGGTGTTTAAGTGATATGGGTTTTTGAAGGCCGATACCAATACTGATATTTTTGGATTGAAGCTGCCCATAGCCGATATTGATATAGTCGATTTTCAACATCTTTATATTTCATCACTTTGATGAAGACAACAAATCCCTGACTTTTATTTTTGACAGAGTGGAAAAGACTCTTAAACACTAAAATTCTGCATTCTCCACTAAAATTCTAATAATGATAATAATAATATGTATTATTGCATACTTGTGTGGCATCAAAATCAAAATGTTATATAATAAATATGGCAATAGAATGTATTTATCAGCACACCTATATATCGGTCTAACCTTACTTGTAATTATAATTGAAGCATTCAAACAAAGAAACATCTAAGTCATTGGTGTTTTTTTCTTTTGGGACAGACAGTGTATTTACAACTGTACAGCCAATCCAAATCAATGTGAATGTCATCCATCACCTGAAAGTACACAACCGTTGCGGTCTTTAAAATTACGCAACCTACCTTGCAAATGACTTGTCTTTAGATAGCGAGGTTGAACAGTTAAAACGGGCGTATATGGCTCTCTGCTGCGAGTCACCTTTTAGACCTCCGCTATCAAAGTGCAACGTTTGACCTCATTAGATCAACGAAAGGGGGCTGCTTGCGATTCGACCCTGAGCAGAACACAAAAACATTTGAGTGCATTCCCCCGCAGCATAGCAGCCAGTCCCTTTGGTGGTGGTTACAAGCAGAGGAATGCCAACACTGGCTGTTTAGAGGCCTGCAACAGGTGCTGAAGGGGATGTTATGAAGGCGCTGTCATTCTGAGCATTGGGTCAGTATTCTCAGTAGCGCCTGTTACCCCGATGTGCCCCGGTATCCCAGTGTGTGGGACGACGGCCACGGGGCAAACCTCAAAGTGCTCGAGTGAAAATGTGCTCCATTGCACAAAAGGAGCTTTAGAGTAAGTGGTCCATAGGAAGCACTAAGGCTTAAGACTTTCAGCCAGGGATATATATATCACCACTAGACTACCGGCACACTGTAACTGAACCTTGCAAAGGGGTGGAAAAGAGAAACCAATTGTTGATATCAACTTTATGAAGAACTAAAAATTAATGTACATCCTGCAGCCCTGCAGTATTTTATTCCATAAGCACCGGTGGCCAAACACACTATTAAAAATCTGCAAAAATAGCATTTAAAAGTCAAGCACTCTCATCATTCAATATTAAAAGTCTCATGCGGAATCAATCGCAGGGCTGCACTCTCAGGCATTCCTTCCTCTTAACCCACTCTACATTATTCAATAGTTCCAGGAATTTATTTGGTTGATACTGGCAGGCCTTCGCTCGCAACTGGAGAAGTCTTTAGTAAGACAAAGCCAGCGAACCGCACAGCCAGGGCTCTCTACGGCTATACCCAAAGAGCATAACAATTGAAAGGGAACGTATAAAAGACATTCCCCCAGCTAGATAATAGAGATAATGCACTGAATAGATTCGCCTGGATTGTAGCAGTTAAATAGAACACTAAAAGCTGCACCTAAACCACATCAAAGGTCACAACTGACATACAGAGGCCTTTGTTAAGCAATGTCTGCCAGAGGGAGCAAAATGTAATGACCGGACTTCAAAAGGCTATGTGCTCACATACACATATATTCTCCAATAGCCTAATGGCTGTGTTACCGACACTATTGAAGAATCATTTGAAGGTGCAGAGCTGCTCTGCAGGCAGAAATAATCTCATTGGTTGATGGTTAAGTTAAACCTCAATGGGCGGAGCCAAAGAAGAGTTTTTCAGAGCACAAGTTAGCTAACTGGCAAACTTGAACGGCAACGAAGGAATTCTGCTCAAAATATGAATAAAATATGAATATGACTTATTTTTTTCATTTTTTCATAACCATGGCATTCACAATCTTGGAAAGTCAGCAAGCTAGCTAACTAGCCTACCTAGAAATCTATAGGCTAGTATGGCTAGTTTGAAGTGGCAAGGTCAGCTAGGCTACTAGCTGACCTAGATAACTTAGTATGGCTAGATTGCATTTTTTCAGGTAGTAGCAAGAGCATTAGGCTTCATAATATTATCATGTCATAATTAGGCAGAAAAACTGTAGTTCTTTGGCTCCGCCCACTGAGGTTGATTATTTCTGCCTCCAGAGCAGCTCTGCCTTGCTTGCATGTTTCGACATACTATCAGGCGTCTTCTTAGAGAAAGTGAGGGCATACACTGATATCCTATACATCAATTATGATGCATAGTGTATGCACGCATAGCAGCTGGGTTGCTCAGTCCATTTGGGATAGGCGAGGGAGGGATGAGGCGATAAAAAAGCAGGGGGTAGAGGTGGGGGGAGGGGGGGTACATTCTCCGCCTCTCTGCCTCCCCACTTTAAATGGTAATCCGATGCCCGACTTTTTGATCTGGTTTTAACATTCTATTTTAAAAGGATGACAAAACCTTTTAGTATCCCGTAGTCAGATTAATATTAAGACCTGGCCATAGCCCCTCCGCTATGGTGTTTTCAGCCTCGCCCCCCAAGCTCTTCCTTATCACACAGAAGGACCATGAGGCCTCCTTTGTAGCTCTGGCGTGAATCCTGTACCCCCGTTTGACTCCAGCTGATTCATCCAACAGGCGTGCCATTAGTGCTTAGGTCTCATCAATCACACTGGCCTAAAGCAGTAAGTGCCGCGTCATAAAGTAGCCTGTTGGTTTCTTCTCCTCTTGACAGCTATCTGACGTTTACTAACATGCATCATTAGGGAAACACATTGTTTCCTCATTGTAAATCCTGCTATGCCACCGGGACCACAAGGTCACGTCAAGGACACTGTCGGGCCACACCTAAGAGGTTGTAAAACTGAGGATGGTAGCACTTGAGGAATTCCAAATTTGGACTTGGAATTCCAAAGCATGCTGGTTCTCAATCACGATCCCATGACTAAATGATTCAAATAGGCTAAATCGGTGACCCTTAGCGCTGCGATTTGTGTGTGTGTGTGTGTGTGTGTGTTCACTAACTGTGCTCTGACAAAGTGCAGAGAAGCCTAGGGCACTTCTCCTCAAGTGTGCTGTTTGCATTAGGCTGTCTGATTAGCACATGGGGCATTTATACTCCCAAATACACACACAGTAAAATACACACGGACACACACACTACATCAAAAATGTGTATACACGTGTTTGTATTGTATGTGGTATCTGTGTGTCAACAATGGCGTTGCTGCACCTCAGTGCTACATATAATTTACACCGTGTTGGGTGACAGGTCAGTGTGGAGCCCAGCGAGGGAACCGGGGCAGGAGGGTATGAGCCTGTATTTCTCCCTTGTCCGCACCTCAAAACCTGGCCTACAACTCACATTGAGCCTCCGTGCCGAGAATGCGTGCCAGGCTTCTGTTGGGCCCGCAGAGGCCACTTTGCGGTTAACTGTAAATGTTAAATGTTAAAGAGGACAATTTTTAGGGGAGATAACGGGTGTTTTTAAGGGTACGAGGGCGATCTGGGGGGATACGATCAAATGTGGGGGCACCTTTTGAGATTTTAGCCACCCAGTTTGAGGGGCTTTGAGAACTTAAATTTGGTTTTTAAAATAGGGAAAAAAGAAATATAGTTCTGTCTCGCTCAATGTTGCCCACTGCCAATATGATGGAGGTGGAGGATATGATTTTACTCAACAGCTTCAGGGTTCTCAGTCTGTAAAGTCTGCATTTACCAATAAACAGGATATTGTAGTCAAAAAGCCATAATCCAGGGTGAGCATTCTCCTCCCATCCCAGATGTTTTGTTGATTTGACACCTCCACAAAGCTCAACAGTGATTCATGGCGTCCCAGAACCACCCGCCCTCCACACCAAATACAACTACAAAAACTGTCTACACTACCCTGAACCTGTGCTTAAGCTTTTCCCTAACATTACTCACTAATTTCTGAACTTGCTATTGATTTCAACAACAGTAAGATAAAGGGATAAAGCTCAGTCCGGCTACCATGTCTAAGCTATCAAATGTTACGTAACTCCTGCCTCAATCATAATATCATACCTTCCATATTTCATATTTCTTAGTCATGAGATAGATTTTGGACCCCAGATGGTATTTACTAGAACTAAACCAGCAACCATGTTGCTACCAAACGCTCTGTCAAATACAATTCTGTGGGAGACACTGGCATGAAAATGGTGAAATTGAAATATATTATTATTAGTGATGGCCTTCAACAAGCAAGCAAACCGCTAACCAAACACACCAATACGTCTTATTTGTAACTGAGAACTGCAACTACAAATGGAACGGGGCGTATTTTTTCCAAGCGTGCAGTCGCCAGGGGGAATCCTGGACAGTGGTGTGTGAAACTTTCACAGACCGTCTCTCTGCAAAACGCAACATCTGTAGTTGCGTCACATTAATAATCACTATTTATACACGCAGGCATAAACAAAGAGGCAGGACGCATCGCCTGGGGCCAGTCTGGAGATGAAGAGGGGGAGATTCTCCTCCCCCCGGGGCCCCGCTCAGGAGCTCCAGAGCCCGCATGGGATCAGACCGCCACTGAAAACGGGACACATCATGGGACGGCATTGTCCCAGTACTGCTATAACAACCTTAGTATGTCCTATCTGGAATCTGGATGCATCCATATATTTTTTTCTCATGTATGTAACTTTATCGTGTCATCTCATGAGTGTGTGACATACGTTCAGTCTTGAATTGTCCTACTAAAGTCTACACAGCACATTTTCCAGTGTTAGTAAGGGTTGATTTTTTTCAGTTATTTTAAGGTGACATTTTTGATTGGAGACATACGTGTTAAATTAACTCTGATGGCTATGGATCTATAGACAAACTGGCATACTGACTATTTCCTGTGCTGGTCAAGTGACTAAACCCTATGCTATGGCAAAGTCCCAGCATCTAATTTTCCACTCAGCCCTGCTTATAATGACTTAATTTCTATAGGGACAAAGTGAAGCAATGACTGATGACTGACAAGATATTATTTGGTCCATGCCATAAATTATTAGACACTCTCCTGATGGGATTTATTTTAGCTTTCACATACATTTCTGACAACTTTTGTCTGATCATTACTCTCCATTATACTGATAAAAACTACAAGATCACATTTGGAACTCAAACAGGATAAGGCATGGCAACCAAACCCCCATGGTTACATTAGGACGCTTTTGCCTCCCCAAGTAGGCCATTTATTATGGCCTGAGTGAAAGTGAAGGGATTTGGGGGGTGGGGGGATGGTGGGGTATGATAAAAGTTAGGCCAAAGCAAACAAACGAAGAGAAACCAGGAGGATCCCCGCGGGACTTCAATCACACTGGAGGAGTTTGTTAGTGTAGCTGTGGAAGTGGTCAATTAAAGGGCAGCACCGGGGCGTCTTTAAAAAACAACAGATGTGAAAGGCCAGTGACCAGCCACTCAGGTTGCCCTGGATGATTTCCCTGATGGACGGTGCAAGAGACAGCATGGCGTTGCTTACTTGCGATAAATAATAATAAATAAAGTGGATTATATCTAAATCAGCTAATAAAAAAATTCCACCGACAGCCTAATCCACACAATAAGACATGAACTGGACTAACTCGCATGCACACTTGCAGCCTATATATGCGCGAGGCACTTTTAACACCAGTGAGCGTCTATCCCGCACTAGAAACTGGGATGTCAAACAATCACCAAACTTTTAGCAATAAGTTACAACAACAGCGCCCATCATCAAGATAGCATATTCCTGAGGTTTATTCCAATCATGTCAGGAGCGCCTTAATCTCGCGCGGGACACCGGGATGCGCTCACCTCCTCCAGGATGCGGTCCAGTCGGCCCAAGACGACTGGCTCCACCTGCTCCAGAGACGACAACATCCACGCGGAGAGCTGCGCGTCCCGCTGAGTCTCCAGGCCGACTATCCTGGACTGCAGCTCCGACGTGCGCGCGAAAGACACGGCGCAAAATCCGAGCGACAAGAGGGACAGCGTTGCGCAAATCGTCACGCCGGACAAATCTCTCCAGTTTCTCCAAAGCGGCTTCTTGCGCTCGACCGAGCAAGTCCTCGGTTCACCGGTGACCCCCCACTTCTGCGCCCCTTCCATTTTCGTCAT
>CABFOQ010018720.1:0-16846 GCA_900660455.1 Gephyroberyx darwinii | reverse complement strand
TGTGTGTGTGTGTGTGCACTTGACTTGATGTAAGATCCTCTGATCCTCTGATATAAGAGGCCAATACTGGCCTTTTATATATTTTTTTTAAATCAGATCTGGTCCAGTCAGTGTCATCCACCTCTGATATGATGGATATTATGCAGTTTGATTGATTCCATATTGATTGTAGAATTGATCAATACTACAGAGGTTGTCTATGAGAAGCCCTTAACCTGAATTGATTCTGAGACATTTTGATTCCACTCAAGTATGCATGAATATATATTGTTAGGTTTATTTTATTGGGTTTCAGTGCAGAGTTTTAGTGTCCCATGGTCTAAATGCTGTTTAAGATAGAAAATGCTATTCTGGGGGAAACATTGAACTTTTGTATTTATTTTCAATATAAGCACAATATAAACCCACATCAGGCGAACCCTAGTGTCTGCCATGTTGATGGCTATTATCATTACTACACTTTCCATTATTTTGTTAAAATGTTTTATCCACATAAAAAAATATGCAAAACCAACTCCATCCCCTGTGTAACCTCACCCTACTCTAGCTGTAAAGAAACCTGCTACTAAGTCTTGACCACATGCGGATGCAGACCAGCGTTAAACCACTCAGCCAACCAAATACCTGCTAGAAACCCAAAAACGGATTCTTCCTGGTGAGAGATATGCAGGCTTACAAGGCAGGACTGCTATCCCCAACCACACTCATACAGTTCCACACCTTTGAGCTGCCTAGTACAACCACAAACTTCTACTGGTGGCCACTGGGAGCTGCCCATGTGTATTGACTTTTGACTGTTATTTACAATATCAGTTCAGTTAGTACATTTGTGAACACTGAAAATTTCAATTTTCCCATAAATAAAATGTAATAAAACCTGATAATGTGATAATTATTACGTTGACAGGAAATAAGCTATTATTTTAAAAGCAGGTAACTGTAAATACATTAATGGGGAATTGATGAGGTTGACATGATTATTACACTATTAGGAGCAAATTGTTATTGCGTTAATGGTTTATTAGCTTAATGGGAAGTCATTACCTTAAGAGTGGTAACAGGCACCTCAACAGTAGTCGTTAAGGGTGGGGAGTGTTACTGTACTAATTCCCTTTCCCCACCAGGGTATTCTCCACTAGATATTCAAACCATCACCCTTCTCGTAACAACCCCACTTCTATCACCTTTGGGCTATTGCTGCTCCATTAATAAATGTACACACACATACATAACCACAAGGGCATTTCTACGACAGTGGCAATCAAAATTCAAACTGTCAATTAAATATTTAAAAACAATTGAACAAAATTCACCTTCATGTAGTTTCTAGCAGCATACAGAGACCAGCCATTCAAAAAGCTTAAACGAATACACACACAGGTTTTTGGCAGATTTTCCTGTTGGTTAGACACCAAAATCATCCATTGTACCTGGTAGATCGTTGGCTCCTGTGCTCCATGCTAACACTTTAGCATACACTATGTTGAGTGATATTGTAGCTTTAGAGTTAATTGCACTTATCCAAAATAATTAATCAAAAGAAGAGAAAAAATATAGATTGTGCAGGCGAGGTAAAAAACAAGTCAAGGGGCTGACAAAAATGTCAAAGGAACAAAGAAGGAATCAAGATGGCAAATTCAAACAGCAGACTGAGAAAGGAAGTGGTATTGTGAAGAATATTATTTTTTCCTCCCTGACATGAATACACTGAATACTTGGAAAACTTGGAATACTTGGAATACTTGGAATACTTGGAATTGTTTGGCATTAAAAAGGCCAAATTTAAAGATATTGAATATCGGCACAAACTATCAGCTACTGGCATCTTCAATCTAAAAATATCGGTATTGGTATTCAGAGAAAAAAAAATTCAACAGCCAATTTTTATCCGCAGGCCTGTAATTCTGATATAAATAGAGTTTGAAAATGATACATGTCACACAGTTTCAGTCACATTCTTGATTCAGCAATTACTTCTTTAGTGTGGTTTTAAGAGGTATGGATGGCCATTCAGGTTTTGTGTGACGGCTCCATCGCAGCAGGATGTTGATTATTCTGTAAACCTGAAGGGCATGCCGCTTTTAATAAGACCACCAGTTTGTTTGCTGTTGTGCAGCAACTCCAGCTGCATCTCTGCCATAAGATGACACGACAGCTGCTGAAATCAAGCTGGTCGACATTAAGCGGTGGCTTGTCTAATTGCGTTTTAAAAAAACCATACGGGTGGTTTCGATTATGGCAGCAGTCTCAGAAGGGTATTTAAAAAGCTAATAGAGAATTTCCTGTCTTGTGTCTTGCACTGTAATTGTAGTTAGACCAAGAGATGGCCCTTCGAGTGTCAGCCACATCTTAGGACGCCATGCTCCTACAAGGTTTATGACTATGTGTGGATGGGCCAGAATCACTATGTAATGAACCCATGTGCTGCAGCCCTTGTAATTACAACGTAGCTCTGTGTGGCCAGCTGGCTTTGTGATTCTCCGAGCTGAAAAACACACTTTGAAAATGATCCTCAGTAAGAAAGGTACATTTATTGCAATCATGGGATTATATCAAATTAAAAGTGTCTCGTCCCCTACCGCTGTAACAGCTGTGATAGAGATCGTAGCTGTAAAATGAATCAAGAATGAGTTTGCCACTTGTAAATCATGTAAATCAGAGTAGTTGGATGCTTCAATCTACCGAAGCATAGAGTTCATCAAGTAGGTCAGTATGACCAACATCTAAAACATCCATTGAGATTCAGTGCAATGATAAAGTTCCAAATATTCCTTAGGGCCAATACCCAAACATCATTATACTATTAAATGGCTTTTTTTCTGCACAATTTGAGAGGATTAGGCTGCTTGTTTTGGGGCGTATTAGCATCAGCTCATAGAGTTGCTGTGAGGAAGCTCAGTAGGCTCCATGCTAACAAATTATGTTGAGTGATGGTAGGCCACTATGATTATCTTAAAAGTGAGAAAATGAGAGCTTGTATGGTGATATGATATAAAATGACATTGTTTTGAGCTACTTTCCCTGTTTCCATAGGAAGTGAATGGGATGAGTGTGCACATTCGTTCCCTCAATAAGGCCTGTTAGGAGGAAGATTCCAGTTGCCAATCGCAGCACACCTCTTTCTGCATTGAGACAACTATGCGAAGAGCACACTGCACCACTAAAAAAACAAATTTCTTTTGAAAAGGAGGAAACTTAAAAACTTCTCCATACTTGCAAATTCCAAAGGCTTGTAACTTTACATACTTGTAGATAGACCCAAATCTTGTGTTTTAGTGACTTCATGGTGTTATAAACCTCATCACCTGATAAATAAAGCTAAACTTGAAAAAAAAGCTAAAGCATGGGAGCTGAGAACAGTAAGTGCAGGGCAGTAAGTAAGTCAACTCACCTGAAATAGTTCCAAAAATGACCTGGCTGCATCGGCTATATTGAGTTAATGATATTTCATTTTTAAAATTTAGGAATTTACAGGCCATATAATAAAAAATAATATCTACTTTTTACTAAAAGGTCAGTCTTCTTACATTGGATACTGCTGGTGGCCTACTGTCACTCAACATAGTGTATGCTATAGTTTTAGCATGGAACATACTTTCACTTGACATAGTTTATGCTAAAGTATTTGCATACAACATACTATCACTCAATATAGTTTATGCTAAACTGTTAGCATGTGTTAGCGTGAAGCACTAGAGTGTACAATCTCATCAAGTCACTTGCATGATCTTGGTGTCTATGTTCTGATCTCACCAAAAACTTATATATTTTCTTCAACTACAGAATGTCCCTGAATGATTCAGAGGTGATGGTATCTCCTCCACCTGAGGGTCACGGTGGAGCACCAGTCCAGTTTGTTTACGAGTTTACGAGCCATGCTGCACATGCTGCAGTTAGAATAGTTAAGAAAGCATAGAGATGACTTGCATGAGTAAAACTGTTGTGTGTTGTGAGTAAAACGCTGTTGTGTGAGTGTGTGTATGTATGTTCTCCAGACAGGATTTATCTGTTGGCAATTATCTACCCTTACCTACTAGTGTGTGTGAGAGAGTGAGACAAACAGAAAGGGGAAGGGAGGACAATATGTCTCCATCCCCTCTTCTCCACCCCTGACTGGCCATTTTCCTCTCAGGCCTAATGTTTGAAAGGTGGGGAGATTTAGCTGCTCCTTAATGGATGTGTCTGTGAGAGCCACTTATGGGTGGTAACGGGTATCATCTAAACCAGGGATTCATGGACATTTCCAGCCTAATGCAAACATATTAGACTCCCTGTCAACCTGCAAGATGTGCAGAAAATCTGTCAACTATTATGGGTCCAGAGCCATAGTTTGAGAAACAATGGTCTAAGCCAAGCAGAAACATCAGGTCAGCATATTAGAGAATCCAAAAGTCCACTCTTAGTCAACACAGGGGAAATAAATGGAAAACACAGGGGTGGTCTGCACAAAAGCAGAGGTCTGCATAGGTTGCCATATGTTGACTTTTTGTTGACTTCCTCTTTGCACTTCAGGGGGCATTGTTAAAGAAGTTGCATAATCATTGTGTTCATTCTCGGTTGTAAAAAGGGCATTGCGCAATCCACGCCAAAATGAATTTGGCCAAGCCACGTGTGATTGACAACAGGCCCGCCATATCACTTTCGGTCCAACTTGGAGAAAATATCTGCCACCTTTTCATCAGCGCTAATGAACCGCGTTCTGTGGTGTGTTAACACTTCATCTGTGGGGCTCCACCTTCATCTATCTTGAATAAATGTATAGTCAAGGGTGGAAGCAACAAATGACAATTACTCTCATTACTGTAATTGAGTAGCAAAAAACACAAATACACAAATTTGTGTTTTTTGAAGTCCTAATTGTAGTCAAGTAAGTTTGCTATATTTTAAATTGCATCCTTCACAGAGTTACATTTTGTTGGCTCTCCACAAGCATTGCATTGGAAACTGACTAATCATAAATTGCATCAGCAGCAAACCTGTTCAAGCTAGCATGTGGAGAAAACATTAAATCAACTAACTGAATCAATGAAGGACTATACCAACTTTTTAGGAAATTGGCCTGTTGACAAGAGGATTGGCGGTAAAAACAAGACCAACTCTAGGTTACTAAAAGGTCTATCTTCTTACGTTAGATGATGCTAGCTGTCTACGGGCACTAATGTACTATATGCTAACATGTTAGCATGTGAACAGGACAGAGATATCTACCAGAGAGATAAGAGATGATTTTGGTGGTTCTCCTATTGAAACATGTTGACCAACAAGCCAATTTCCCAAAATGTTGGTGTAGTCCTTTTAAATCCATGATAGAAGCTTAGTTAGCATCCATCCAGCTACGCTATTACAACATTACAGTATTATTGGTTTGCGTTTGTCTGGTCTTGCTAGCTAGCTGGGCTGCTAATAGCAAAAGAAACAATAATGTTGAATCATGGGGACAGGAATTAAAAAAACAAAACAAACAAACACAGATTGAATAAAAAGTAGTAATTCACAATGTGATTTTTACAACTTGAAACCTCATGTATAACAAAATCAGCGACATCACATACTGTTCTTCTTCCTCTTGTCCCTTTTGCATTACATGGGAAAGATCATATGTAACAACGTCTTATTTTTTTTAAGTAACTCTAACCTTTCCTCTGATTACATTTTTGAGTTATTTTTTTCTTTTATAAAAAATAGATTTTTACACCAGTATTTTCACTTCTATTTAAGTAAAATTTCGGCAAAGTAACAGTCCTACTAATTGTGTAGGATGTTTTCGTACTCCATCTACCCCTGTGTATAATAAAAGCTTATTGCACAAGTCTAACTCGTATTCATTACATAACAGATTTTAGATCCTTGGATTATAATGCATGAAGAGATGATTTGGTAACAGTTTACGTGTTACTTGAAGTAGTGTTCATGCTTATGAAGCATCATAAGGCATCATAAAAAAAGCAAATTATAAGCACATTGTGAGTAATAATCATAACCAGAGCATGAATAAACACAATGTGCAAAAAAATGAGGGCGGCAACTGGATAGTTATGGCATGACATTAAATTGCATGTCATTTTCTTATATTTGTTGATTCTATTATACGAAATCTTAACTATGCTGCTAATGGGATTATAATCTGGCTGTAATGCATCACAAGTGATACTGCTGGTTGTTTTTTAAACCCACACATGATGAGCTGCACGTTTTTTTAGCAGTGGATTTCCATAAGAGTCTCTATTCTTTGAAATTAATGATGCCATCACCCTGTGTGGCTGGGCAAGGTTGTTTTCCTGCGATGGAGGCGCCATTGCTGCAATGTGTCTGGAGCTTCGGGAGAGAGGGGGGAAACATCTCAAGGTCAGAAGGATGTCTGCAGCCCCTGAGGCTAAATACCACTAATCACCTGCAGAGTGGACGTGTCCATGCTAGCGTGCTAATTCCATTAGAGAACATGGGGAATGAGAGAAGAGAGCCCAGGAGATCATTTGTCTCCGATTGGACCACCATGAGCCATGAATAAATCATTGAAAACTTTGATTCTCATGCTGGCAGTTTCCATCCTTGTAATTAGGTTCCTAAATTAGGCTTAATTAGTGCAGTCATGATTGGTAGGATTAGTTAGAATTAGTTGGAATTTTAGCATGGGTAGATAGATGCTTTACCCACCTTTTTAGGCTGAGATAAATCTTTATTGTCAATTCATAGTCTGCATCACAGTAAGTAGTGTCAAACTAATGAAAAAAGTATAATTAAAGATGCTCTGAGGTAAGTTATAAGAGTATAGAGTCTTTTCAGAAGAAGCAGAAATAAATGTTGGTTAAGAAGTGATACCAGAGTGCATCCCCTTGCTTTATGCTTCACAAAAACATTAAGGTTTGTTTGCAAAAAAAAAACGTTCATTGGATTCAAGGTAAAAGGATGATGCAAAAAGTGTAGAAGTTAAGTTAACTTTTGCACAGAAATTAAGAGTGCCTTCTTTTTCAAATAAATTAATGCTTTCCTGAAAATATCATGATTTTGTTTTATATTGTGGTTGTTTGCCTTATGATGATCACTAACTGGAGGTTGTAATTTACCCACCTTTTTAATTACTACTACATCACTCCATATACTGGCAAGGCTTTTTCTTTGGCAAAGAGAGCATCAATCCACCGTGTGGGTATCATTCTGCTTCTCATTAATTTGAATCAGTTTGAATAAAAACTGAATAAGGAGAGGAATAGTTCAAGGCCTTGGGAGAACACAAGGCACCTTCTAGAAAACTTCCAAGCGTTTTTTGTTTTTTTTCATTTCATTTCATCTTTTCCTCCATCTGGTTTACCACAGTATCAAGCAGCTGTGGCTTTTAAATATCAAAATTACAACCTCTCTCCTTCTGCACCATGTTATTACACAGCGGGACAGTCATGTGCTACACTTGTTCAAAGAGACACACAGCCCTGGATGGACTCTAATGAGGCCACGCCGGGGCTGCTCTCTCAGGGCTCGTTTCCCTGGCACAGGGTCCCTGTCACCTCAACTTCTTCCCCTCCTTCATCTCCATCCTATACACTTTATCTCTGTTGCTTGCTGGTTCGCTCAGTTTTATTTCTTTCAAGTCGAAACACAGATCCCCACAACCCACCAACCCCAACCCAACGCCCTCCCGTTTTCCAACAACACGAGGTGAGGTCGATCCATGCAACTGGGTTTCAGCAGTTCTTGTCCTCACCCCAGGCCTCTGGCGGTTTGTGTGGTTTTCTCACTCTTCTATAATTAGCCGGTTGCTCCACCCTCAATGTTATTTTCTTTTAGGATATTAAAGTATTGCTGACATCCACGTCAAATAAATTATAGGCTCTCATCTGCACTTATGGTCAGGTCATTTAGTTTGTCAGGGAGCTGGACACTTGCCCCTTTCAACTCCACATCATTGGGACTGGAGGCACCTGCCAGTCCCTGGGCAGCCCTACCGGCCTACGGATCCTTTTTCAGATTGGCACATCATCTACACTGAGCAAACTATAGAAAGAGTATGTATGTGTTTTCATTACTTTTTTCTTTTTTCTTTTTCTTTACAGTGAGTAAATGCATTCAATGGCAATATCACTACCACCAGGCTGAGGTGAAGAGGTTTATCACCTGCACATTGCACACACATAAACCTAAGAATTTAGCAAGAGGTTGTTTGTATTATTTCAAATAGTATGTGAAATGGTCTGTAATGTTTTTTGGTTTTTTTTTTACATTCTTTAATATAACTCCAACCTTAATCCCAGGCATACAATTCTTTTAGATTACAATCATTTTATAGTCTAGTTTTTAAGGGGCAGGGTGGAAAGAGATGAAGGAATGCAACAAGCTTTTGGTATATTGTCCTGTTGGGCAACTGTCCTGTTAAGTGATGAGAACATAGACATCAAAATCATCCTTATGTCCCTGGTAGATCATCGGCTCCTGTGCTCCATGCTAACACTTTAGCATACACTATGTTGAGTGATAGTGGGCTCCATGCCAACACTTTAGTATACACTATGTTGAGTGATAGTAGACCACTAGCATTACACAAAGTAAGAAGACCTTATCCTTTTAGTTGTTTTTATTATATGGTCTGAGTTTTTGGCCTACTATTACTCAACATAGTGTATGCTAAAGTGTTAGCATGGAGCCTTACTCAACATAGTGTATGCTACGCTATACTACATCTACACTACACTACATCTACCTGGGACGCATGAATAAATTTGATGTCTATGTTTTCATCACTCAACAGCTACGTTGACCAATGGGAAAATCTTCCAAAAAACTTGGTGTATTCCTTTAAGGGATGACTCAACAAACATGTGGCCTTCTCACTAAGGAGTACCACATGCACAGCTAAGTACACCAAGTGCTTATTAGATGTCTTTGGTGTTATCCTCCACCCAGCAACCCCATCTCTCCCACTCCCTCCCTCCCCCGTGTTGTACTCTATTTGCTTTGAGCCTGGTAAGGTTTAATAACGTGTAAGGGATGACAAATTAGAACCAGCTACCCTGAGGTTTTACTGTAGAAAGTGGGGAGTCGTCAAACGCAGATGTGGAGCGACAATCTCTTTAATGAAGAAAGCAAAACAAGCCGGGGCAGTCATTTGCAGAGTGGCTGATCAGCAAAGTTTGATTCGTACTGAAAGGCTGAAACTGGAGTGTTCAGTGTATCATCCATTTGCTGTCAAAGTGTGTCATTGAATTACACAGCTACCTCACCTAGTTGCATGTGATATATTGCTGATTTCCATGGTATAGTTTCCTTCTTCAAACAAAGACATCAGCGTTTCACCGCATAATTGGGCCCACGACTCTCGCCTTGGCTGGATTGACTTTCGTCCATCACCAGGCGTTAAAAAGTCAGCGTGTCCCTGTTAGGCTACCACACAAACACTTTGTAAAGTTTCTTTAAATTTATGCACGCTTCATACTTTATGGAGCGGTTTTGTCAGTCAAGCATTTTATTGATTATCACATTTCCACTGTCGAGGTCAAAATGCGAATTCCTTTTTCAGGCTTTGTCTCTACCCTCTCTTTAGTACACCACGTATTCTCCGATGTAGTATTTTTAATACATTGCATTCACTTTGGCCATTGCAGTTATAGTTTATATATCTACAGTGGAATGGTAATTATATAGTTATAGATTACTTTCGTCAGCTTGATGCTTTCATTCAGCAGTGGTAATCCAAGCTTTAATCTCCACAAGGCTAATCAAGATTTATGAAACAAGCCTGGGAGTAAAATGAACTGAAAACATAACCACCCACTTATCATATATCATTACCATCATTAATGATAAGTTACTGCAGGTTATATTCCCGGACTCCCTGAAAAGTAAGAATTGGATTTCTAAATAACCAGCAACCGCATGGTTTAATTAGGCTAACCGCAACGGTGAGTGAGGTCATTGGATGAGGTTTATTTTGGAGATCCAGGCATGATGAAAAGTGCTGCTTCAGCACCAGGTCTTGCTCGCTTGGGGTTTACGTGACTGATTTAGAAGCTGGGGTTTGGCCTGCTCTGAACCTGGGTCTGAACCAGCACAGTTAAGATGAACCAGATCCAACCGCACAGGCCTGGTCTGTGGATGGTCAAGATGTCAGGCCTTGAAAAACATTGAGGCCATCTGTATTGCATTGCAAATGATTTGTTGTTTATGCAGCAAGTGTTCCTGGGGACACTTCATGTTGTTGTTTTTTCATCTAAACTGATCCCAGATAAGTTTTGCATGGCAGATTCTTGTCAAGCAAAGCAAGGTGTGTCTAATTTGAGCAAAACGCACGCAGCCAGGTGAAAAATATATCAGCCCAAAAAGTCAGAAAACTACAGCAGAGACTAAAAAGAGAAGAAATAGAGAAGTCTGAGAACATGTGCCTCCAGTCAACCAGCTTGTGTACTTTGACTGTATGTGTATGAGCATATCTGCAAGCATGCATGCACGTGTGTGTGCATGTGAGTGTGCCGCATGCATGTAAGTACTCACACAAAGTAACTGTGCACATATGCTGTTTCCCATCAGCTTGATGGAGCACTAATTTACAGGGAGGTTCATTTCAGGAAGGCTCAACAGGTGGGAGCATTGGGATCACTGAGAGCAAATGACACTTCCGAGAGTGAACTCTATCATCCATCAAAGTGAGAACTACACCTCCTCTTCCCCTTTCCACATTCCACCTGATTTGAGCATTGAAGATGGAAGAGAAACCACACGTAAGGGCAAGGGTCATTCACAGACCTGCCCTTGGCCTCGCTTGGCTAATGCAGTCACAAGGTTCTGGGTTTTCAGGTAGGAGCAAAGTGTTCAGGTTTCATTTCAGCTTTTGGGGGGGAAACATGCTGAATCAAACTCTGGACAGCAAATCATACTGAGGGCATCGCAGTAACCTAAATATAACTCTGTTTTCAATTCATCAGATTGAAATAAAATATCCAAGTTTCCTGCAGGTCATAGAGAGAGGGAGGAAATTATTGGTCAATGTGAAATAAAGTAAGACATTGCTAGAGCCAACCTCTGATCTGCAGACAGAGGTCAAAATATGACACATAGCTGTTCTCCCCCAAAATCTACATCTATGGGTGGGAAGGACTTCCTGTCCACTAGCGGAATCCGCTACTTTTGCACGTCGTCTTGCATGTCGCAACCGAGGGGCCGATTCAGCCGGCCTGGGAATACGAGAGCGGCAGAACACTTTGCCAAAGAGATATTAACCAGCAGAGTGGCCACTCCCTGCACCAGCTGCCCCCCTAATGTTTAACTGCCCCTCAAGGAGGGAGTCAAACCAAACTGAGTGAAACTGCTCCTCTCCTGTGACTCTGTAAATATGCTGCTCGATTATTCCAGCAGCTGATTGGTTCTCTGCTCGGTTCCCACACACCTTGAGGCTCAATCAGTCAGTCACTGAACGGGGGGTGGAGCCTATCCCAGCATGCATTGGTCAGGAAACACCCGGGACAGGGTCGCCAGTCCGTCACAGGGCGAACAAAGATTGATAGATCAGGCTCAATCATGAATTCCATATTTTTATGGAAAGCTACACCAGGCAAAACTTTAATGTATGTATAAATTTGTTGTTAAAGTTGTCCTCACTGGTGGGAAATCACAGGTTTTCACTTTGGTATCCTTCGCTATAGACTGCTGTGCGCAGTTCACAGATGTCATCTTGCAAGATTCTGTGGTACTGAAGTTGAAATTTAAAAAAATTAAAAACCAGTTATGTCTCTTGCTTAGTTCACCTTTAATCAAAGTGTTTACATCGGTCGCTACGCAGAGGTGGTATCCAAAATCCATTAGAGTGGCTTCCTCGGCATATTTTCAGCAAGAGAAAACGGTTGCCGAGGGTCACTCAGATGCATCATTAGAAATTAATCAATAAGCAAGGCTGAGAAGAACGCTCCATTGTCCGTTGATCCGTTGAGTATCATTGAGAGAGACGTATGACCCGAACATTCACCAGCATATTTATAGAAATTTGGCAGGAGAGTATGACAGTAACAAAGAGGCCTTTGGGTGGAATTTGTTTTCAGCAAAGTTCCTGAGCTTCTTTGTTTTGGAATAGAATTTGGGATTTATTGAGAGATGGGAAAGTTATAGCAGTGAAACAAAACGTACCCAAACACAGTTATACTTTTGATAGGCTGTTAATGTTTATAGAGACACCATAAAATGTACATTAAAGCAATATCTTGGAAGAAATTTTATATCGGGAAATTCTGGTGTTGTAATGTAGCTCTCCTCAGTTTACACATTCAGGCTCCTTTCTGTCTGGATCACTGGTATGTGTACAGTATGTTTGAAGAACTCTCCTGATAAGTGTGTGTGTTGTAAAAAATCTCCTCCTTGAATTATACAACACACTTAAAGCTGCAACATGCAACTTTTCTCCTTAAGGCAGGAAGTGTATTGTTAGTCCCGCCCTTCTCCCCCTCAGTCGGTCGAGTTCCCACCCGACAATTGTCGCTCATCTTGATGATCTGTCTACCATGTTGCTCTGACTTCACCTGCGCTGTGGCTGCTAGCCTCACCTTGATAGTCGCAACCCAGGCCACGCCCACTGGTCACACCCACATTAAGTAGTATACACCCTAAAACGACTCCAACATTGTTGAAAAGCCAATTTCAGATCAAGCCAGACATGCAGGTGTATGCAACAGTGCTGACTTCAACTTTTTACAGCAGGGTTTTAAACATTGCTCAAACTCATTTATCCCTATCCAATTTCAGGTATACAGTGGGTTTCGGCACGAAGAAATCAGCTTTGAAAGAGACAAATGTAAAAACCCTCCGAACCCTCCCTCCGGAACATCAAAAAAAGACAAAACGTGGTCTGCCCAGCCCGAGGCTCTGGGCTGGGTTTTGGAGCATGGCAATCGATGTTCCACCTTAGCCATCAGTCAGGCGCTTGTGAGGCCTGAGCAGGAAGCTGTCTTCTCATGCTCCCAGCGGCGTGATGGCTGGCCTCTCTTGGGGCTGCAAGTGGAGCGACCTTCTGGAGAAAAAAAAGGAGGAAGCACTTTGATGCTCCTTGTGGGTGCTTTCTACTCCATCGCTCCCCCCCACCCCCCTGACACGGCTCATGTGAAAAGACTTGACTGCTCTTAAGGGATTACCAGCGCTTATTTGAGTACAGCGCGGGCCTCGTATGACAGCAAGATCAACTTTGTGCTGTTTGGCGCACAAAAAAGATTTTTGAAAGATGCAATCTGTCTAATTTAAATTGCAATATAGTCAGAGAGCAGTGGAGGGGAAACCCACCTGAACTCCACCTTTTTATTTGCAGGAATATAGTTTATGAGCTTTTGAAGCTGCTATAAATCTTAATGACAGAAATATATAGTACATCATAATAAATACAGCACATCAAAATTATGATACATTTATAATACTTCATAAGGAATTAATGTCTCTTCATTGGTGCTTGTTTGCTGTATGATGATCACCAACTGGAGGTCATAGTTATGAAGGTAAATATGTTGCAAAATGCAAGAGCTTGTAGACTTGAACCAATCAGAAATCAGAAGACGAAGCACTCTTTTGCTCTGCTGTCCTCGATGTCTGCGAAGTTAGATACGCTATAGATACACTATGGTATGGAGCCCGGGAAGGGACATGGATGGAAAAAATGTTCTTCTGCGAGATCTCGCAAAACATTTTCATTGAGGTCAATGTACTTCCGGGGCAGTTTGGCACCATGGAAATAACCACAACAATGGAGTGCACATACCCATGGGAGAGGTTCATAGAATTTTATTTTGAGATTGGCCTCAAATATAGACATTAAATCAGTGTTTGACAGTAGGCACGGTTTTCACATTAGTGAGAAACATCTGAAGAGAATACTTAGTGCAAGGCGACAGTCTCCTCGCAAAGTGTACTCTGACCTGACGGTCCTGGTTGAATTCAAAGGGGTTATGCGCAACAAACTTCTGTATTCTGTAAAACAGGTCGCATCGCTTCCTGTTCAGGTCCTCTGTACAAGCTACGTTGAATATGGCGCTGTTTTACTCAAGATGCCTTCAGGAGCTACCAAAGATGAGCATAACCCATCGCATATGCAGGTTGACATCTAAAACTCCTGCCACCAAAATGGATAAGGGGTTTAAACTATACACTTCCTCATACATATGCGACTACGAGGGTATTTATCTGCTAACGTTAGCTAACGTTAGTTAGCCCAGGACGGGGATAATGCAGTAGTCACTAGCTAGTTAACACTAACATTAACTAGCTGATCTTAACTGATAGAAAACTTGTCACTCTCTGATTTCTGATTGCTGGGAATAGACCTACACAATCACGTTGTCACTTATTTTTCACCAATGTCAAACAAAGGCAGGCTGGCTGATGCTGTCAGCAAGGGGGCAGCCTGTCACAGGTCTATGAGGAAAGGCGAGAAGCCACACAGCCTGGGAGTAACGTTAGGGATGGGTTGTTGACCGATTCGAGAGGTTGTAATCACCGACTCAAGTAAAAAAAAATTATTATTATGTTTTATACAAGTGAAAATTTAAACATACAAGTTCAGATTTTTCATCTACAAGTTCTCACATCATATTCTACTAGTTCTCACATCAAGTCTACAAGCTCACATCGTATTCTACAAGTTCTCACATCAAGTCAACAAGTTCTCGCATTTTGCAACATATTTACCTTCATAATAGTTTACCCACCTTTTTTTAACCACTACATCACTGACCTCATATCATCGTCCTTCTGGGGTCTGGATTAAAAAAAAAAAAACAGTTGCAATCATGTTAATGACAATGTGAGAAAATGGTAAAAGCCTGAGGTTGTAACGAAACTTTTCTTCATAGCTGAGAACTTGTTCTTTAATTAAACATATCCGATTAGATTTCTTAGTATTTGATTTATTCATAATAAAGACTTTTTTTGTCCCAGTTCTCAAAAATGCTGGTTTCAGCACCCTGAACTGTGCTGAATAGAACAGGTTGTGGAATCAAACCCATACCCTCAGTGAAAACAATATATATATACTGCATATATTGTTTCTATTCCTATGTATTTGTTCCATGTGGAATAAATATCTGACAAATAAGAATAAATATGTCCAGGGGTGATCATTTAAGATACTTTTTCACAACCCCTACCCTCAGTACATGCTCAGACAAACTCAACCTTTGAAAAGCAAAGGTTCTCTCAAAGAACAGTGGAATATAGCCTACGTGTCTGAGCCTTTAATGGCTCCTGTACCTGGGAATGTTTTGTACCAATGCACATGAAAAGAAATTTCTCGCTCTGTTGTGAAAATAAGCAACTGTGCCCTTTGCCACTCTCCTACCCTTTGTATCTCTGGAAAGTGGTGACGTTTCTTCTGAGCTGGCTTTGAAATTCCCTCCCTCCTTGTCTGTCTTTAGAGCCCAGAAGCCGCTGTTGTGTCTAGCTGCCCTGCCAAGTGACGCCAAGCAAAAATTCAACGTACCTAAAAAGAATAAATGACAACAATCTATTCATAGCTACTCGGGGTACCACATCCAACCTAATCAGCTAACCTTGATTAACAGATGACGTCCAAGGAGTGCCTTGACATTATTCAAGTTCAGCAATGCCTCTATCTCTTATGGTCCTTGCAGGCCAGTAAATACTTTGGCTATTAAAACACAAACAGGTCTAATTGATGGCCTGTGGCTAACTGTCAGCTGAGAAAACATGAAAGCACCTCTCATAATCACTGCAATCGAAAGGCTAAGCGGACACCCCCAGCAACAGTTTAGCCTGGCAGGGATCGCTGGAATACCAGCCTAAAGCTCCCTCGCTCCCTTCTATCTCGCTTTCACCATCCACCCTTTCACTTTACATCCCAAATTTACTCCACTGATGCCTTTTATAGCGGCGAGCTTCCGGGACCAAGCATATTGATTCATAAGAAAAGAGTTTTCCAATGAATGTAATGACTCACAGTGTCTTTGTTGAATGTATTAAGGTGGTAATCCTCAAAGTCTGTGTTGTTGATTTAATCTCCATCTTTGTCTCTCAGCCTCATCACGATGGTGTTTCTGCACTGCACTTCCCAGAGATCACCTGTCAATCAAATAGTGTAGTAATGTGACGTCTTTCTCCTTCTGTTGAGGTTTCTGTAGGTGGTGCTCTTTTCTTTGTCTGTTCATGCTAACTACCCAGTTCTTCTTCTATTTATTCCAAACAAACCAGAAACTTAAAGCGCCTCACTTCCTGTGCACCAGAGGATTTTTTTCACAGGAAAGACCTACTTGACACCAAGTGTTTAGAGCAGCAAATGGAAAAGCTTTCATGAACTGGCTAGAGGTCATAGAAATCTGTGAAACAGTAAAAGAGACATTTATTTATATGAAAGTGTTGCTGATTATTACTTAATAGTATATGGGCCAATTTCTTCTTTCATTCTGTTATGTTCAAAAAAGCTAGTTGAGTGGTTGTACCAGAATCCACCTTGAGCTTTTTCCATGCTATTTTTTCTTGAGCTAACAGTATGCTCCAAAATAAGCAGCCTTAGGGTGCAACCACACTGATCTGTTGTGTCTGTCCATATAGATAATTTTCAATTCATTTTTAATGAGGTGGAAAGGGAGGAGGTTATGGTTAATGCAGTGAACACCATCCCTTTGTTGTACGACTCCTCATTAAAGGATTACAACAATAAAGATAAAATGGACAAAGCCTAGCATAACGTTGGGATGATAGCAGGTTTGCCAGGTGACTTTTATTGAATTTATATAAATAACTCTGGTGAAAGTAATGCTGGAACCTCTCACTGTCCAGACGGTTGTTGGACCAGGTGATGGTATTCCCTGTACTGGGGTCTCAGTAAGTTAATGCCATGCCAAGTCTTCTTGCCATCTATGTTTCCCTCTTCCTA
>CABFOQ010018718.1:4550-38585 GCA_900660455.1 Gephyroberyx darwinii | reverse complement strand
GATGAGACGTATAAAGATATAATAAATTATTTGTGTCTTTTTGTTGGTATTGTTGATAAATGTGGTTAAAATAAAATAAAAATTCCCTAAGAATTTGAAGTGTCCTCTATGCCACTAAACACTATAGTTAGGCTACTTAGTAAAGAATAGAAACCATATTTTTAATATGGGGACAGTTCACATTCACTTCCGGACGGTCAGAGTTGTTTTTCAGGATGGATCCGGGACGGCAGTGAAAAAAGTTAGTCTGGAGCGACAGTCCGACAGTCTTTTGTCCCGCAATCCTACAACAAGCTGGTCTCTTGTCATCTCACTGTGTAGCTCGCCATAGCCACAATGCTCTGATAAACTATAAAGACCCGTAATGAAAGTGTCTACTCTCCCCTGCTGCTTGGTTGAGAACGTTGAAAAATCACGTTGCTCTGAACTACAAAATGTGTCCAGCCTATCCTTGACTGCTGTACTCACTTGCTTCCTCCTCTGACAAGTGAAGTGAAATTACCACATCCTCAGCTTCGTCTCCCACTTTATAGATTAGGGTGTTTACCTGGTTTTCATCTGGCTGTAGCTCTAGCCTCGATGCTATCCTGAACCTTTCCACTTGGGCCACTCTTCGGGTTTTGTGAAGTCAAACTTAGGCAGTGGGGGAACTTGAAACTGATCCATAATGACTGTAACCGCACCTCTCCATGCCCTGCCGTTAGCTTACTTGCTAGAATCGGCACAAGCTTGCTAGCTTAGCTTGTTAGCCGGAGGAAAAAGTAGATATTCATTGGAATTTATGTGAGTCCTCTCCGTTTCCCACAAGCAACAGATTACCGTAACTTCTCTCTCCCTCGTAAATGAAGTTTTCTGACACCATGTTATGTTACAATAGCCGATACTGGGTTTCGGAATGACAAGGCTGTGAGAAGGCGGCTAGTGAACGGTGCTGTCCGGTGGTCCGGTAACATTTGGATTGGGCGGCTAGTGAACGGTGCTGTCCGGTGGTCCGGTAACATTTGGATTGGGCGGCTAGTGAACAGTGCTGTCCGGTGGTCCGGTAACATTTGGATTGGGCGGCTAGTGAACGGTGCTCTTATTTCCATGACAACATCAACAACAGTTCCGTGGCAGCCATCTTAAATGGTCTCGCTTTTAGGTAAATGTTCCTCCTGTTGTTGCAGGTCTTGGTGGAAAAAAAGTCCATCTCAAGAGCCTCAAGAAGAAGCCCAGTCAGTCAACCACTCAGTCAGTCAACCAGTTAGTCAGTTAGTCAGTCAGTTAGTCAACCAGTCATCCAGTCAGTCAGTTAGACAGTCAGGTAGACAGTCAGGTAGTAAACAGTCGTTCAGTGAGGCCCTTCAGAAGAAGAGGCCAGTCCAGTGGTGTTGATGGAGAATGGTGCTATATGGTAAGTGTGTGTTCGGGGAAAGGGGGTGTGTGTGTAGTAGTACTACTAATACTACATTACATCACATCACATCACATTACAACACATTATATCATCACATTATATTGTTGTAGAATCTTCGTTACTCAATTCATAAAGAGCCTCAGGAACAGACAAAGAATCCCAAGATACAGCAATAGACTTTTATTACCAAGGTAACACAAGCCGAGTTGCTCTGCAGACGAGACTAAAGTCACAGCGTGTTTCTCCTCATTTATTCATTTCTAGAATGCGTCTGTTACCTCCTTTTATGCAAATGATGTCTTTGATGACTTTGGTACATTTGCCACCTGGCTGTCAGTCTCCTTCAGGTAGGCCCGCCCCCTCCCTTGTTTCCTGTCTATCTGGTAGGTTTCTGACATGTTGATTGCAGCTGCGTTGTATCTTCCTCCCTTTCATCCTTGTTACTTCCCTATCTTTTGGCACTCAGGCGTGTCCTTGTAGTTCTTAGTTCCTTGTGCTGAGTCAGCCTTTTAATCATGTGTTTTCATGCATACATAGTTGGTGCTTCATACCTTGATTACATTTGATTATATCTTTCTTATTCCTTTAATTATATGTTTATCTTATACCTTACCACTCTAACTGGTGCGTTGCATGAGTGATCATATATGTGACTCAAATTTACCATATGTTCCCCCCTTTGAGGCCTACAGAGCCTCAACAAACAACAACAAAAAATACTTACATACACAACATTGCTTTCTCATTCATGATGATTTCCTTAAGTTCATACCCTATGCAGGTTTTAGTAACACTAAACCTGGAGTTTTCAACCTACACTCCCAGCAATCATAGAAATACATTACAATAACATATGTGCTATATATGTTACACATTAGTTCTTAAGGAACAAATAACTCAAGTCAAGATAACAGAGTGCTTCTATCCGAATTCGTCCATCTCTGCTGCACAGGTCCTACTAGTCAGTATTGCCCAGTGGTAGTCCAGTGTCATTTTTAATCCAGTCCCGTCTCTTTCCGCTAAGACTAACGCTTTCCATGGTGTGGTTTGGGTGGGTATGGCGCTGGCCATGGCCTCTGCCATGCCATGGCCATGGTCTACCTTTATGGAGTCCTTGTGGCATTGTTCTTGTGTTTCCGAGCAAATTATCAGATCATTAACATACTGTATGATGGTGCTCGTAACTTGGTCCGTCAGACTGGCGAGCTGGCGAGCTGTTGTTGCTAGTTCTTCCCTTCTTTCCTCTCGGTTTCTTAGGAGCCGTTCTTGTTCTGGTCGGGTGTCGTCCAGACCTTCCCGATCTATGGGAATGAAGGTGAAAGTGCCTGTCATAGCCCCTTGGTTTCCGATAGGGCAGTTCTCCCTTGGTGTGCTTGCCAGTCTTGGTCGACTGGTTAGTCTTGCTTGCTCCAGGTTTCTAGTTGCGTCTTCCATTGTCTTTCTCACTTCTTCTCTGCATCTTTACTTCTTCGTCTAACTCTTCCAGTTGCTGTTTGAGATCTTGCGTTAGCCTTTCCATTTCTCTTTTTGATTCTTCTATGACTTGACTTGTTCCTTCTGATTCTCCTATGCTTCCTTCCCTACTTTCAATGCCCCAATCGGACTCCCAATTCGTTCCTTCTGCCTTTTTCAGCATTTTCCTAACTCCTGCGTAGGCTCCCTGTACTTCATCTGAATCCAGGTCACGTTCTCCTCCCCCGAAGCGGGCTGTTCGTCTAACTGTCACTGTGGATCTCCCACAAAGGTGTACTTCCTTGGTTTAGGTTCTGAGCCTGCCACCATTTGTGCGCTGTATGGAGGAGGGGCTGTTTTTTCTTTTCCTGGTTTCACCATCTGTCTGCACTTCCTCATGGTCCTTGCTAGAGTCTGTCCCTCTTCCTGATATAGCCTTATGATTTCTTTCTCCTCCTTTCTTTTCTCTTCTCTCTTTTTCCCTTTCTCTTTAGCTTTATGATTTTTTATCAGGACCTCCATTTCTCCACACCTATTAATGTCAAACGTACCAGTGTCTGGCCATTGTGCGGCTGAGCCCTTAGTCCTGCAGTTCCATCTTTTATTTACCTCGTGTATCTTTTCCGCAAGGAGAGGATGTCTCTGGGACATAATGTCCTCTGCAGTTTTTAGTTGTGACATTACTCCTTGCCTGACCGTCTTCCTGGGTCCTTCTGCAATCTCTTCGATTCGGCCCGTAAAGGTGGCTATTATTCTCCCAACTGTTGCAGCAGGCACCCTTTTGTTTAGAATATGTATTTTCTCATCCTTTTTTAACCAATATATGGGTCTAGTTTCTACTTCTACTTTTATCGTGCCTCCCACCAGATGTAATCCTGTGATTCCTATCTGGTGTTTGTAACCTACTATTCCGAAGTATACGAATATCTCTGGGGTGATGTCCCCTTTTAAATACCCGCAATCTGTATCAATTATTTCTTTTAGCACTCTTCCTAACCTGTTGGGTTTCCACAAATAGTCAAATAATGCGTCCCACGGAAATCCTGGCCACTCTCTTTTCAAAGTTGTTACGCCTAGTACCCTAGTTACGTTTTTAGCAGTTTGGTTTCGTGAATTTCTGAAAGCGGCTTTATAGAGCCGTCAGTGTCTGTGTATCTGTCTTCTTCCCAAAAATGAGTATGGACTCCTTTAGTGATTGTCAATAGCTTTTCTCTTGGATCTTGAGCTATTAATGCTTCTGCCATCAAACTTTATGCTCGGTACCTTTTCAGCAACTCACTCAATGCTGTTTATTGTCTTTTCCTTAAAATCTCTGTTATCAATTTTTACTCTCAGTCAGGTCTGTAGCAGCCTGTACAGCACTTCTACCGCCTTTTCGGGTTTTTATTCCAAATTATATTTGAGTACTATCATTTGCCACATAATCGCTATCCAGAACGTAACAGAGGCTATAGTAAATGCACAAAAGAGTATTCTTACCCCGTGTTGCGTTTGGTGTTTTATTTCCGCTTCCCTTTCTCTCCCTTCCTCCTCTATGTTTTCCACGGTTCCTGCTTTCTGCCCTTGCCTCTTGGCTTTGGCCTGTTTCTCCTTCCACCACGCTACATTATCTGAGGGGGCGAGGCTATATCTTACTGGATATCGCCCACAGTTCTCACATTTCTGTCTTATTGCTATGCAAGGTTCTCTTTGTTTTCTCTGGTACTCTTTTTTTTTTATATGTACACGTATAATGGGGCAGTTGCTGTCGCCTCCAACCCGTAGTACACCAGGCATGATCCTTTAGGTTGTGTAAGCTAAAGGCTTAGTGGGGCAGTTGATCCAGTTGGAATGCTATTTTATTTTGTTGCACCAACCGATTTCCTGAATCCTTTTCTGTTCCTCTTTATGTGATTTCCAGATTACTAAATATCCCACTGATACTGTCACACTCTCTTCTATCTTTGATATGATTAGTTCTTCTCCTCTATCTAGAAATTTTATCTCCTTGCTTGCACTCTCCACCTTGACTACGGCTGAGATGCTACTTATTACTCTCCTTATTGTTATTCCCCAAATATTGTATTCTTCTTCTTCCTGTCTTTCGGTCTGTATTCCTTCTCTACACCAAACCGTCTTTCTTATGCTTGCTTGTTCTTTTTTTAGCAAATATCAGATCTCTTAGTATACTAAATACGGGTACCTCCTCATTCATTTACCTCCTTTTTATTTACTAGGTACATGTGTCTTAAATTCCTGATGCACAGCTACTTGATTCTCTGAACGTATTCTTTTTGTTAAGACCGAGGATAGGTGTTGGACCCCGTCCCAGAGTTTCTGTGGGTCACACAGGCTTGATTGGGAGTGTTCGGGTAATCCGGTTGCTCTTTTTCCACAGGATAGGCGTTGGATCCATCCCAGAGTTCTGTGGGTCACACAGGCTTATAGGGAGTGTTCGGGTATCCAGTCGCGCTTTTCCACAGTCTTTATTCAGAGAAGCAAGCGCTTTTCTATAATCCAGGTGTTTTACCACCCTTCTTTTGGCTTTTTTATAAGCTCTTTTCTGTACCCCCTTAAGGAGAGGTGATACCTTTCCTGTGTACCTACACAGATTGTAGTTTACCTAAACCACGTCCCCGACACTGCGGGCGCCCACCTTTCCCTAAAGTATGGGTCTTTACAGTTTACCTAAACTGTGTCCCTGACTCTGCAGGTGCCTTTCTGTCTCCCTAGAAAAAAGGTCTTTGTAATTTACCTAAGTTACGTCCCTGCGTTCCTACACAGGCGCCCCTCACTGGAGGTCTTATAGGCCCTTCCTAACGAAGTTCCTGTTCTCACAACAGTGTGTGAGCACTATCCCTCCCTAGAGATAGATTTTAGAGTACTCATCCCTACTTCCCTAATGTAGGTGCTCGGCTTCTCCAGCGGAGTCTTTCAACTAGTTTCAAACATTCACTCATTCACTCCTGCCTGCACTTGCAGATTCCTTGCCTATCCTTTGGCTCATGCATATATGTTGCACATTTCTTTTGATTGGTGAAGTTTTTTCAACTTAAATTTCTATGAATTTAGCAGCGCTTACCAGCTGACAGGCTTTGGCTCCGATGCAATCTCTACACAGAAATCTAATCTAAAGCAGAATAAAGGCTGCTTACCTCTTTAGTTTGTGGCCACTTTCTGTGCAAAGGTCGCATCCAGAGGCCAAGTCCCGGTGCTGTGGCTGAAGAAAATCTTCTTTTCCAATCCTGTTCGTGATGCCAATTTATGTGGTAGAATCTTCAATTCATAAAGAGCCTCAGGAACAGAGAAAGAGTCTCAAGATACAGCAATAGACTTTTATTCAGTGAAACAACTTCTGAACTGTTTCTGAGTTGTTCAAGTGTCGAGTTGAGGATGAGGGCACCAGTGTCTGTGGAGAATAGGCTCCATTAAATATGTCAATGGGCTTCTCCACAATATTGCACTCACAAAGGCTTGATCATGTTGTGATATTAGTTGGGAAATCAGATTAGGTTCATGGTTTGCAGATGCTTCAATTTCATTTATGCTCTTCAGTACAACTGGACTCAATTTTGCTCTTACAAACAATTAAATGCAATTTAATGCAAGTAAAATTATATTTAGAAATAATTTTGCAGGATAGTCAATCTAGCTTTGGCAGGCCAAGATCTTTCCTTTTTTTTTTTTTTTTTTTACTGTGGCACTTTTGCTGTGCCTGCCTTTGAGAATTAGAGCACCTGAAACCTCTTCTCTAGAGTGCTAACATGCATTTGAGTCCAGTCAGAGAATGCTGATCCAGGAAAAGCGAAATGTTTGTGTTTATCAGATTGCAGCAAATTTTAGAGTTGTAAATCTTACTGGTGACAGACAAAACGCCATGAAACACGCACACGCGCACACGCACACACAGAGAGAGGGCGAGAGCGAGAGCGCCAGCCTCCCCAGTTCTCCTTGTCAGTGATAATTGATAGGGGGTGGGTGAGTCATATCAGAGGACTACTGTGTGACTCATGACTGGAGAGCATCTGGGGGTGGAGGATGTCCATGTGGGCAGATGATGTGTTAAAATATTAAAGGACAACCTTCCTGACTCATGCGTATTTTGAATAAAACTGTGTTAGGATGGAAAATAGCCTGTAGGTCACCTAAAGGCTTGGGAACTTCTCTGTGCTCATTATACCATTATTGTTTTAGGGTATCATGGGAAAATATAATATATAATTGATATATCCTTCTGAACGACTGGTTTCATTGCAATGTCAAAGAATAGTGTTCGTCAATCATGTCACACAATTTTGTTTACAAATTTGGGCATGAATGGTGATTATTTAGTATGCTTTGCATATTCTTTCAATCATTATCACCCAGTGGTACTTTAACAAATACAATTATTGTGTGGTAAGTTTAATGTTGTAACATATTTCTGTTCTTCCACAGGGAATATGGTGCAATCGATGATGTGGACATTGATCTGCACATTGATGTCAGTTTCCTAGATGTGAGTATGGCACTCTATGGCACTTAATTGGTTTCTATTTTAACACTCTTGGAGCTGGATGAGAGAATTGAATGATCTGATTAAGAACTGGGATTAGGCCAGATATTTTAATACATAACATAATATGCATGCCTTTCAGATTTTTTGAAGTAGCTTCTGAACTCCACATGAATGATTTTGCTTGCATTGGTAAATTATTTGAGTTAAAGTTGTGTTATTATTGGAATATCATTTTCTGATAATGATTAGTGTAATTGATAAAGAAATTGGACATTTGAAATGTTAAAAACCTTGTTAAAAGCATTTTTAGAATGTTCGCCGTTACAAATGCTTTTTTTTTTTTTTATCTTTGATTGACAACGCTCCCTAAACAACTGCTTAAATGATATTAAGGTAAAACATTTTCATTTTTAGTGCCATATATTGAGAGGTGGGCAACAAATCTGGCGACTCTCGGGACCTGTAGCACCTCATTAAGGGCGTACTCACACTAGGCCCAGTTGGCTTGTACCGTGCCGGAGCACGATTGTCCCCCCTCCCCACTCCCCCGCTGGCCTGCGCTCACATTGCACTTAACGTTCCGGGCCCGAGCACGCTTACGTCATCACGATGCAACTTCTTGTGTTGAAGAAAAGTGCTTTTGCACAGCACAGTGGAGTTCATAATTTTACTTTGTGGCTTATTTGGAGTCGCTTTGGGTGCGGTGACACACGGCCCTCTCACATGCCTTATAGATTTATCGATTATGCAACGCAGCAATTTTCAGTTAAACGTGCTGCACATATAAGAAGATTTTTACGGAAGCAGCTCCGTGCTCCTGCACGATTAGCGATCACACTGTGCCGACTCCAAGTGAACCGCGCCCGAGCACACCTCTTCAAGCGGTGTGTGAGTGTGAGTGCGCCCTTAATCTAACCTGTGAATAGAGCCAGAGCTCCTACGGTGATATACTCCGGTTCAGCGTTTATTTCCAGCTCCAGGTCTCGGTAGTAAAGGATCTGGCTCTCAAACTCTGACAGCAAGGGACTTCCCTGGCTGAACCTGGAGAAAAGAAACCAAAAAAACACAATTAATGTGACATCACCACGCAATTCTAGATGATTTGCATTGCATTCATTGGCAGTAATATTTTCTAAGTAGTAAGAGTCAGATAAGGCAGTCAATCAATCAGCCCTTCACTAATTAATCACTTCATACTTCTGGATGGTGTCTTGACGGTCTTTTCTCCAGATGTGATGGTAACGGCTAAAACGCTCTAGCGCTGTCATCACCTCCTGGGCAACAAGATGAAACAGGAATTACCATGTGGGCAATAGTAGTACATCTGCATGGTTTACAATATGACAATGCAATCCTTCTTTAGGTGGACATGGGAATTGAAACACATTGCCATAAGAGTATATTGTATTAAATGTACAGTATAACTACATTGATACTCTTTCATTGCAGATTCTACTTTTAGATTGGCTTAATATGCTTTCAATTTAATTTCCCTGTTGAAATTAAAGGGCATGTTCTACTCTATCCTACAGTACCTTTTTGGTGGAGTTGATGGAGGTGCTGAGTACAGAGACCAACTTGACTATTTCCTTGTTCTCTGACACACTCTTGTAGTAGTTTCTGGATTGGAAGGGAATGACCTGAATCACAGACGCTGAGACGTCTGAGGTGCTGCCATCTGGAAGGAGTAGAGATTGGAGAGCATTAGACAGGTAGTGTCTGAATATTGTAGAGGGGTCTACTTTAGCTGATGTCTTGTTTTTGCTTTGAATCCTTCAGCTGCAATAACCTGATGATACAGAATAGGTCTATGGCATCATCTGTTATCTGTTTGTTTTTTATGATAGATGATATGAAACAGGTGGAAAAATGCTGCATGATATATAGCATCAAAAAATTGAAGAAATAAAAAATATGCATAAAATTTCATATTTTTATATAAATAAAACAGGTACATGACTTGCAACATGCCTTTGGTGTCTTCATGAATTGAACATTGAAATGTTATTTACATTCTGACTATTTTCATATTTTCTGAAAATGAGAGTGTTTTTCTATTCTAAAAAGGTGATGTTTTGGAAATATGAGGTTGTCATCTGTCCTCTAAACCAGGACCTGGGTTCTCTGTCAGGAAATCAACAAAGATAGAGAGTGATGCCGGCATGCCATGTTTTTTGGTTGTATTGTTTTCTATCATCAAAGCCCCTGCAAATTTCTGTGTCCATTATCACCCAATGTTTCAATGCATTAGCTAAATGCTAGCCAGTGTCCAGTGAGTGATTGAATGGGTTGCTGTAAGGCCTATGTGACTACATCTGATGGGTTAGAGTCATTTGAGTTAGATTCTAAAACGTCTGATGTATAAATGTCCATTTCCAAAGCCACTGACAGCACATGTATTAGCGGCTCTGTCTGTTCCTAGTCAGATGCAGCTTTGCTCTGCTGAGCTGTGAAATGAGGAGATCTGATTATCTGACGACTATAGTGCAGTGGCTAATGATCAGTGTTCTTGTCTGCGTGGCAGGAAGCAAGGCGACAAAGGAATACTTCCACCACTCTGAAGTCAACTTGGATAGACGGGTGGGTGAGTTGGTTGGTGGGTAGACAGACAGACAGACAGACAGACAGATAAGCATATCTCCTCGTACCAGCCAGGCTCCTGTATGTTGTGTCTCCATCCTCTGATTCACTCTCACTGCTGTCCTGTTTCAGTGCCGCCATCCGTCTTTCGCTCATCTTTCTCTGCAAGCAAGAACACACACAAGGAAAAACCTGGTTCCTTATAGGTTCTGTTGCTCTACTGTACTGTAGTGTAAAAACAAATCCATGTTAAATGGTATGGAGGTGAAATGACTTAAACATTTCCATAAAGAATGAAAATCCGATGATGATCAAATTTCAAAACCCAACTGAGCTCACATTGTTGACATATTTTTTTTTCAGACAAGAGGAATGAAGACCTTTTGGTCTTCAGAATTTGGCATTTTATAAAACCGAAAGCAGTTACAATGTACAATGGTACTTTTAAGCACATTTCTTTCTTAGAGTGTGTTATTTACAAAGAATGACAACTCCTGATAAAGCACTTTATCCTGTGCTCTATCCTTTGATCCGTACACAGCCCCTTATTATCAATCATCTCAAAAGATTGTTTACAGGCAGGAAATATCCTGGAGGAGCAGTTTGCACTTAGATAAAATCCTTGCAGATTTTATACAATCTGCTGCGGATGCTTTTTATCTTGGCAAAATTATTTCTCTATTGCCTGACAAGTTAAGATGATGGTGACAAAGTTATTCTAGGGCATCTTTATACAACAGCAACAACAAACCGCAGTTTTCTTCCAGGTTCAAGCCAGAGAATAAAACTCTATTACCTGTGTTATGCCAGAGGCAGCGAGTTGAATAATCTCATAACTTTGTTTAGAAAATCTATTACCCCCACACTTTAATTTTATAGGACAACACTTTAAATAAATATACTTTTTGGGAGCTACTTTTATTTAGCATGATTTATACTTTTACACTGGTCAGGGGACACACCTTGCCCCCCTGCTCTACTCTCTTATAGGATCTGGCCACCATAAAAATATCCATACAGAACTCACAATCATTCACATACATCACACCTCCTACTGCTCCACCCACTGCTGCCAAGTTAATGCTTCCTTCAGGTAAACCCACCTTGGAGATCCTCTCTTTGCTCCACTGGCCAACTCCCTTGCTGACACTGACCACATAGTCCACGGCCCGGTTCAGAGCCTGCTGGACCTCATCCAGAGCTGGAAGCATGGCGATGTTAGGGATGGAGAGGATCACACTGGCTCTGAAGATGGGCTGCTGACCACCACCCTTGCCACGACTGTGGGAATCACTCTCAGCTACAGGAGGAGATAAATGTAACTGCGATAGGTGACATGATTCAAGGATGGACATTTTACAAGCTCATTAGACCCTGACAATTCAGAACAGACTAATGCAAAATAAACCTCGCAAGCCACAATTCAAGGGGTCTGATGGAGGTGGCATGGAGTAGGTAGTCAAACAGCCCAGCCAGGATAGCACCAAAAATAGTGCCTAAAAGACATCTTTAGAATGGATAATGGGTAATACTTTATTGGCATAGACAATTGGCTGCTGGCCACCACTCTTCCCAAGGTTGGGGGACATTAATGTGCCTTTAAAGGCAAATATAGCTTTATTTCATTATTGTTTATGTAATTCTTCCTGAGATGCTCTTACTTAACACCCAAGTGTGTGATTCAATTTTATTGCAAGTTCTTATATGAAGGATTCTAAACCAACGTGCTTGAGAGCAGCTAACTAGTTAGACAAGCCTCACCCAGGAAATGCATGAGCGAGGAGGCGTGGATGCGCTTGCGTAGCATCTCCAGGGTGTTTCGGGTCAGTCTGAGCAAGGCATCCACATTGCGGTGGTTGAAGTGCGAAAGCAGCTCCTGGGCTTCCTCCTCCATTACCTCCATCATGTCCCTCTTCTTCTTCCTCCTCACTGGGGGAGAGGCGGGGCCAATGCTGGCTGGAGGGACCACGGTGTTTCTAGAAAACAGACGGCCCTCTGATCGGCCCTCATCTTCACCTGGGAGACAGCAAGTGAAACATTTGCAACAAACATGTACTGTCTTAGATACTGTACAGATGAACACTTGTCTGTCATGCTTGCATTATGAGGAATTTCACATGTGAACCAATGACAAATAAATGGCACTCTCCTTTCAATTATTTTTTAATCAGTATATGAGTTTGTTTTGTTTGTTTCTGTTTCTATTTTGGAATCTACTACTAGGACTGATTATCATGTACATGCTCCTAAGAGGACAGCAGTTCTCTACAACTACATCATTAAATTAAAAAAATTCATTCAATTAAGTTTCAATTTTAGTTTGTTGTGCCTTCTCAATTCTATTCTACTGGAGATTGTAATCACTAGGCCTACATGTGGTTCAAAATCTTCCTCTCCTACCTATTCTATTTGATTCCTAAAAGAAAATATTAGTATACCGTCACTGTCAATGTGGGCCATGGTCTTGCTCTCGGTGCGGCTTCCTTCTGGAGCCTTCTCCTCCTTATCTCTCTGACTGTGGTCAAACTCCAGCAGCATGTTTATCAGTTCATTAGCTGCATCCTCCACTAATGAACTCTTAGTGTGGAGGCTCTGGGCTGCTTTGATGCACAGGTCCTATATAGAAATATATATATATACATATATTTAGCTCAAAGGGTAAAGCATGACAGCATGGCACTAGGTCTTAGGGTACAAAAATGATGCATACAAATAATGGATACAGTTATTGTACTGTAATGGCAGAAAGTCTCATTATCATTATCTTCATCAGTTCATTAGCTGCCTCCTTAACTGTAAAGCTCTTGGTACAGATGTTTTTTTTAATCATACAAAATTCAAATATATGCCTGGAAATTATATGAATACTTTTAATACAGTTAATTTCTATTAGTTTCAATTCAACTGCATATGCAGGATTTGTGATGAAGTTACCTGGGCACAAAATATAATTATGTCTACCTCAATAAGTGTCAATGAATTTTACACGATATTGGACATTCCATGGCATTATTCATATCCTTGTAATATGTACTGCCTTGTCAGCAGCGGCAGAGAGTGTATCATTCACATTCCTGTTTGATGACTTAGCAGCTGTTCTATTACATTAACGAATCATGATTCATGACCTGTTGTCTTGACAGCCAATGAGCCTCTCTGTGCTCATATGCAGGGAATGTCACAGAAATGGCCAGAAAGGCTGATGTTGTAATGAATGACTTATATTTAACTGCACATGTTTTACATGACTCGTTACTCATCTAAATACATTAGAGGAGTCCAGCCATGCACATAGAAACAGCTGTCTAACAAGAAATGATTCTATAATTTAAAACCAATGAGGCGTTAAATCATGTGATGCGTTTTAAAGCAATAATTGGCAACAAAAGTCAGATGTTTCATTCAAACACAATACTCGACAGTGCAATAGCAACAGAACACTCAACACTCAAATGAACAGTTTTTTTTCTGTAATGAGTTCGTATGATTCATATCAACATTATGTGTTGATTTTTTTCAGTGGTTCCAACTATGGAATCAGATGTCAATATATATTCTATATAAATATATATATATATATTAGATGAATACAGGCTGAATAAATGTGTGCTGATGTAACAGGGTTAGTTAAGTATGTCTTCTACTTACACATTACTATATTTTTATATTAATTGTTGTCATTGGTTCGTCTGACATAACTCCCAATACACTGTAATGTTATTGGCTGACTGGCAGATAGGGGGAGTGCACGCACATTAAATCTTCCCAGTCTTGATTTCATCTGCCAGCGGTAGGTCATGGTTATATGCACAAGGCATATTTTCAAATTGTTCATTGTTCAAGTTATAATGACTTATAACATAATACTGGATGTGTGTGTAATTTACTCCTGAATACACTGCATTAATATGAGATGTGGACCTTGAATTTTAAATGTATTGTGTGTTGCTGCATAAGAAGCTAGCTAACTGTTAGAGAAAAGCATGGTTGCCTTTAGTTAGTACTAATGCGTTGTGCTTTCTTTGCAGTTGACGATTACAGAAAATCATCTTGTGCGATTGTTTAAAGGCAACAGAACTGGGCAACTGAGTCTTCGTCATTCAAAAAACACAACAATTACCATCTGTTACACTATACTTGAGATAGATTATGTATTTATTTACCCTGGTGGTCTGAACAAACTCCTCACAGGTGAAGGGCTCATCCTCTGGCAGAACACACAGTGTGGCTCCGCTCATCTCCTGTAGTGCCGCGTCTATTCTGAACTCCACCAAGTCATTCACCCTGTCCATCAACAGCTCCAACTCCGCTGAAGAGACAACAGGGGTGGTGGGGGGTTGATAGGGAGCAGTGGCGACAGGGGAAGGAATGGGAGACAGGGAAAGAGAGAGAGAGAGAGAGAAAGAGAGAGAGAGAGAAGGAAAGAAAGAGATACGAAAGGAGAGAGAAGGAGGGAGAAAGGGGTGGAAGGGGGAAGGGAACAGATAAGGGAAGAAAGGATCGGGAAAGAGAGAGGGAGGTAGAGTAAAAGAGAGAAGGGGGGGCACAGAGGAGCGAGAGAGAGAGAAAGAGACCAGTTTGTTTATTTAAGAGTACACACACACACACACACAATCAACACAAAAACACACACACAAACACAGAGTACACAATGAATCCATTAATGTGAATTTTATCAGACGTTTCTGATGCTGAGTTGCAGGATGTCTTATGTGTCAGCACGGAGGACATTGATCTTGCTGGATTTTCTGCTTACCCAGAGCCTTGTCGATGCGGCTGAGGTACTTGTCTATGTTCAGAGATGTCCAGTTCAGGGAGGTCAAACCGGGCAGTATAGCCTCATCCACCTGTCAAGTCAGTGAGGTGTTTGATGCACATTGCAGCTGCTGTATATTGTCCCATACTGCCCTGTTGTTTCTCGTCATATGTACTTGTATCATCATACATCACATGTTTCATTCTGTTTGAAATGCATGACAAACAATCAATAGAAAAAGCAGCATTATGGCAAAGTGAGTTAATTTACTCTTGCTGTTGACTTATCTGTTGTGTAAAATGTAAAATCACATCATCACTTTTGTAATGGATCTTAATTCACAATTTCAGAACAATGACAACAGCAAAAAGATGCCAACATTTGCTCACTCTCCCAATGCTATCAGCTTTATTTCAAATTACAGTAATACCATCTCATCTTACCTTAGCTACATGAGGCGTGGCCATCTGTTCAAAAGCACTCTGAATCTTAGCCCGCACTCTGCAGTTCTCACTCAACATCAACTGGAGGGTGAAGATATGAGCAGATTGTTTTTTATTCACTCATAACAGTGTTGAATTATTCAATTTATTTAGTGAAGAATATTGTTCATGTACACTTGGAATTATGTTCCCAATCAGGATGTCATAGTATCTCAAAGCTACATACAGCAGGATATACAAATATAGCCATCAGAAATTCCATATTTGCTGCATCGCTGTTTCTCCACTATAACTGTAATCCATCCACCTGTAATTTGTTGTAGTTCTTCTTGAGGATGCCCTGTTTCTGCTGCAGCAAGGCAGCAAAGGGCGGGATCTCCAACTTCATCCTGGTCATGCAGTCCGTTTCCCGGATCTGGGTCAGGATCTCCGGGTCAAAGTTCACAAACAGCTCCCCTGTCTCTGGAGACCTGACCAGCAGAGAGGCCTGCAGGCCCACCCTGGCATCCTCCATCTTTTAAGAGAATATACTCTTTTTTTTTTTTTACAATTTATATAAGCATTTGTGTCATAATTTTAATGTGAAATTACAGTCAAGTAGCAGGGCCTTCAAGTCTTTAGTTCTACCCAAGCAACATTATGTTTCCTCTCCCTCACCTGTTTCATCCAGCCGTGATGGTAGAGCATCTCAAACTCCAGCAGGACTCTGGCCACTCTGTTGTAGTTTCTAATGATCCTCTTAGCCTCTGGTGTGGAAAGAACCCCTGGATGCTGATCAGGGAAGGATAATGATAGGATAGTAGGAGACGGCAATGGGGGAGTAGGTAGAGGGGTTGTGTAGGATAAAGTTATTGTTTCAGAAGGGAAGAATGTACTGATACCAAAGCCACTGCAAATCAATAACAACACCAATTGAGTCAGAAGACAGGGATGTAGATATGCACGCATATTCACACTGGAGTCACAAAATACAGTTTTCCTATGCTGTATGGGGCATCCTATGTCAGGGGCATTTGGGAGCTGTTAAAAGCACTACCCAGTTTCACTGTAGAAAGGCATATGTTCAGTATAACCTGTTGAAAGAGATCCATGGGGTCCTGGATCCTGCGGTACAGCTGCTGAGCCCATAGGATCCGGCCCACCACCGGAGGCATGTCCCGGCCAATGGGAGGGTCCAGTTTCTGCTTGGTGTAGATGCGGGAGACCATTTCAATGTCCCGACCATAGTTCTGCAGAATGCGCTGGTATTTCTCCTCAATGCCAAGGTCTGGGATATCCAGTCTGTTTTTCAGTCAGTCAAAAAATAGTTTTGTTTCGAAATTATATTGGAAACAGATGACCAATATTAACTGAAACTGAAACAGAGAAAATGCCATGGAGCATAGACGGGAGGGGTTAGGTCGAAGGTGAATAGGTCTTGGGTTAGCCGGAGTGTGGCATATAAGGAAACATTCAACAGGAGAGTACCTTTCAAATTTCTTTAGCACGTTCAGAGCTCTCTCTGTATTCTGAATCTTTTCAAACGTGTTATCCATGAAACTCTTCAGCTGATTCTGGAAACACCAAGACAACCAACAAAATGTTTGTAAAAGAGATTGTTGACTGAAACATTGAATGCATGCATGCATTTTCAATGTAGATCTGTGTGAATGAGAATAACTTGGAAACTGGCCCATATTGCATCTTGCATTAACCAAAGGAAAGCATACAGAGAGAGGGAAAAAATCTGATCAATTACTTCAGTGTGTGGCAAAAACACCCAACGTATTGACACTTCTCAGTGAGAGTACGAAACAATTGCATTGACCTATATAAGCTACTCATTGCAGCAAGTGGCTGGAAACAGTCATAAACATCCAAACAGCACTCATAGGTAACCTGTATTCACATATTGTTAACTACACAATTATTATTGTTAATTGTACCAAATAAATGACTTGGTGTTGTCTATAATAATAAACTTACATGGAGTTCAGTGATGCTTTTACAGAATTCGTCATAGTCCACATCAAAGTCAGTTCGTCTTTGGTCTAGGAAACTGTAGTGTTTTTTCTTCATGCTAAGCACAATAGCCTGGCACACACATACACACGAACACACACACACACATGCACATACACACACACATGTGCACGTACACATAAACACAAATAAGAAAGTTGAAAGTTATTGGTGTATTATTTCTCTCAGGTCTAAAGCCTCCAAAGGTTTTTCTATTTTTTTTCCCACACTCAACCCAAGCTGACAGATTTATCTTCTTTTTTTTTTTTCAGTTGAAACTTGCCTAAATTGTAACTCGGTAAAACTATTTAAATGACAAAAGTGTGTAAGGGCTGTAGAATTATAACACATTTATCGTGGCAGGACATCATCTTCAGTCTGGGAGCAACTCAAGACTTTTACAATAGCAAGGGGAGAACAGAGTGCAGAAGAACAGTAGTAATATTATAACACATAACAGCTTAACATAAAATATGTATAGACTGTTAAGCAAACTGTCAACTTTACAAAATTACAAGGACTTTGCAATGTATTTTAATCCACTTCTGCTTAAATATTTGAGGTATGAAAAGTCTGATGCAATTAGATGAATTGAAGGGTACACAGAAATGTTTGCTGGTAAATTGCTGGGGGAAAAATACTAATGAATGGAGCAAGTGGCCAATGGAGCAACAACAAATGTTGGAGCTGGGTCTTTGAAGTTCCATACAGTTAATATTGTCTGTGTAAAATCTTAAATTAATTTTATCTACTTATTTCATGTCAATGGATTTTACAACTACATGCTGACAGCTAAGATGGAGATGGGCCATGCATTATTAAATGGGTAAAAAAAATGACTGTGTTGAAATGTTACCTCCCATTTTCCCTGCATTTCTGCTGTCTGTCCATCCAAAGCAGCAAAAAAAAACACAGATAGCCAATATTACCATACATGGAAAATACATGGTTAGCCACCTTCGCAAAAATTAACATCTAGACACAAATTAAAGAAATAGTCATTCAATTCAAGAAATCAAATGAGTTATTCCTGTAGCCCAGGGAAGTCCAATCAGCTGTTGTGAACATGAATAACTATTTCTCAAAGCAAGAAACCAGAGACAACACTCTAATCTGTGATGTCATGCTTGTGCAGCCTGGAGCTGCTCCATTAACAAATAAAAGACTCGGCTGGACTCATACATTCCTAATACTGTTGCACTGCCATTTGCACAATTAATGTCTTGATTGTCTCAATGCATAAAAATCCTTCTTTAACCTATTTTCTTCCCTTCATCTACTTCACACCTTCATGAGTGAAGGGCATTTAAGAGATCAAATCATAGCTTCGATCCAGCCAATATATTTCATATGAAGAGCAAGGGTTCCAAATGTTTTGCACACTCAGCTTTTCCTACTAAGTAAACCTTTCTGGATGATATTAAAATCCAATTTTTCATCTTTTCCAGCTCATCAATGGACTGCAAGTCCATTGCAGATGAATGTAGCATTATCTGTGTTTAAATATAAAATTCATTGCTCATTTATGCAGTGCCTTTTTGTGGCATCAAAAAGGTCAAGACAACAAAGAGATCTAAACTTGTACCCACTTGAAACCTGGTGGCCATGGTCTCCAGTCCCTCTATCTTGGAATCCTGCAGGGCAGAGTAGGTGGATATGGTGCTGAACATTTCCAAGATCTTGTTGAGCCGTCGCTCGAACGTGTCAAACTTCCCAAAAATGTACATCTCGCTGAAATCAAACTGTCTCTCTGATGGAGTCTGTTCCAGCTTCTCCTTGGTCTTATGGAAATACCGCTGGTACTCCTAGAGGACACATGTAACAGGATATTTTCACTTCCATTTTCTGTCATATTAAGGAAGTAACAAGGAGCTCAATCTGTTTGATGAAGGTAATTTGTTCTTTTTTACTTTATATGTAGTATCATGGCAATATTATCTTCAACCCAGTATTGTACATTGAATGGTTTTGTTAGCAGCGTTCTGTTGCAAACCAACCAAACCCAATAAGAACTTTAACATAGAGAGATTATGCAAAATAAAAGAACTACAATGTAATATCAGTACATGCATAACACCCCAAGTACAGTACCTGGTTTAGATGGATGGCAGCTCTGATTTTGTCAGTCACCTGCTGCTGAGGCTGGTCCCATATAGAAGCAGAGCCATTACTAGTGATGTAGGCCTTACAGGCTGTGATCATCTGATTGGTAACCTGGAGATAATGAAGGACACGGAGAAATGTTGTTGTCCTTCTGGTTTGTATGACCTGTCTTAACAATATTTGTTGTGAATATTATGGTGAAGTGTGTGAAGGAGTGTGCCAAATAGTCAGACGATTTTCTATGTGTGTCGTAATGTCATCATTGGATCATCCTGATGTTTCTACTATGTTCTTATCTATGCTTCCATGAATCTACACAGTGACTGGTCCATCAGAATATTAGAGATGGACATTTTACAAGCCCTTTAATCCACGGCTCATGTTTTTCAGTCCATGCTGAGGATTGCACTTAGTAGGGAGAATTTGAATGGGTTCAAATGAAGACAGTATGCAGATTATAATCAAATAGCATCACTGAACTACTTCCCAAATCCCTGATGTCCCATCCTTGACTAGGCATTGTTGCATAGCCACCCATGCAGGACAGCAGCCAACACTACCTTGACAAAGAGTGATGTGATCTTTTCAGATGTGTTGTAGTAGCGAGAGATACTGTGGATCATTCTGATGGCATTGATTAGACCTGGGATTGCATCCACCATCGACACCTGGGGTCAAACAGCAAACATAGTTTGTAAGTTTAGTAGAAAATACTTGCTATGCAATTACATACACTTGTACACATGTGGGGTTCAAGTAAAGGAGTTTCTGTAGTAGCTTGTCATTGAACATTGAAGAGTATGTACATCCCACACTATTTTCCACCAGTTTGACAGATATACACTGCATTCAAACTGCTTTTAATAAAAATGAATCATCCATTTTTAGAAATGTAACAAGCATATTTCTCACAGGGTCACTGTTGTAGAGTGGGTCACAGAACTTCTCAAGGCTGTAGAGGTACTTGACATTGTCTTTGGCCTCATTCGCAGAGTCGGTGATCCTGGTGTCTAGCTCTCGCCACGACTGGATAGACAGAGCAAAATATTCTGTATATTGCATTTGATATTTGAGCCTGTGTCACATGTAACATTAAAATGTGACAATGTGACAATGTGTTTTTTGTCAAACTATCATCATTATCCTATTCTACCTCCAGAGAGACACATTCCAGGACTTGGTGCTAAACAATGACACTGCATTCACAAGTCTAAATAGATTGTTCTGTGACAGCTACTAAATCGATTAAAATTATAGATTTGGTGGTATAGTGACTGAATGCCTAACACTCAGCACTCAAAGCAGTTTCGAACCTTGATGAGTTTGGACTTGGCCATCATGAGTACACCCAGTACAGCCTTAACATCACGGCTCTTGAGTTGGTCTAGAAGGTAGTTGAAGCGGGACATGCGTTTCTTCCAGTGGTCCAGTTCAGCCCGAGGTCCCAAGTCATCTGCCTCTTTCCTCAACTGGTCACTCTCAGCCAGGACCTGGAATTACACATCTTTACTGTTTAGGGATAATTTCTCTTCAATGGTGCATGCAAGCCCAGTCAAGGGAACATGGTACGAGCAACTAGTTTCTGGTAACTTTGTGGCTAGAGGTGCACAGTGCACAATTGGAAACATGGTCGGACTAGGAGGAATACAGTACATTATCAGTTGGTTTGGTGAGCCTATTACCAATCAAATCACCTCTTTCCCTTTCCTTTAAAGGCAGTGCACTGACAATTTGGTGATGGAAGAAAACAGTCTGGAGCGGCTTCTCCATAAAAGCTTCTGCCAAGAGGAAACTGATGTCCTTGTGTGGGAGGTTCAGAATCGCCATGAGCGAATAAACGGCCTAGTTAAGCAATCAGTAGAAAAGAAAAACTTGGAAACTGGAAATATTGAATGAAGAATGAAAAATGTCTATTCTATAATTTATTTTTCCTGCTTGAGGGATTTTATATCAAAGTCAAATTGGCCAACACATGATCCACAAAACGGGTTGGTGAGCTTTTGAATAAGTTCTGTTCATAAGTGCCTCGCTTGGTAAAGCCCTGAAAATAGCATAGAACTCATTGTGTGCCTTTGACGTCAGCTGGGCAGGTGGGCAGCGCAACCACAAATCCCTGTAATCCTTGACACCAAAATTGCACTGTGCTGCTTGATAGTTACTGACACTCCCCTACTGCACCTCTTCTCCCACTTAGGCACAGTCAAGTTCATGGCAAGTCACCAAAATACCAAGCGAGGACAGGCGAGAAAAAAACCTATGTGCCGACACAAAGCCCAAAGTGGTGCAAGGTGAATACAATCCACTGATTCTATTCAGACATAGGGAAAGACAGTAACGGAGGTAAAGTCTAGAAATATAATGAAGCAGTGTTTGAACCACTCACTCTCTACCAGGAACATAATGTAGTAGGTAAAAACGGGGCATCAAAATTTGTTCAGCATACATTTCCCCAGCATACACATGAGGACACACCGTGAGCACTGGGATGACATGGAACTTACTAGTGCAAGGGTATATGAGTATGTCCTTTCACTTTTTGCTGGTTGGTCTAATCATGACACTTTGCAAACACATGTATGTGGTTTGTTTGTGTTTTTTTTCAAAGGGCTTACAAGCGTTACAATCTAATTTATTCAGCTTGATTAGACAAAAGTGATTAAAAAAAAATGAAATGTAAACAAATTGAGGACATCTCTTAGAAAAACACCTTGAAAGAACTTTAACATTACTGAATATTCTGAAACAGCATTTAGATGATTGATTATAATTAGACGTATGATTAAAGAGAAAAAGTAAGCACAGGCTAATAGTAAAACTTTGTATATGTCTGTCCCTTCAGTTACAGCTCCTCTTCAATTTGAAATTGCACTCTTAAGTATTTACTTCAGCCTCATGAGATCTTAAGAATATTTTTTCAAATATTAATTTTACACTTTACCTGTTGAATGGTCTCCAGATAAGGGTCACATTCTAAGCCCCAATGAAATACATTTCAAACAAACTTTGATCTGAGAACTAATTCTGTATCAAAATCTGGCCACAAGAACCACCACACAACATAAAGGAGTGCAATGGTGTCTATGTTTCTCTGATAACTTTGAGGTTAACTTCACATCTTACCTGTTCTATCTGTTTAATCCAGACTTTCATGCAGGCCTCTATCTTCTCCGTGGTCTCTGTGCTGTTGGCTGCTGCCATGTAGTCTGATGGGCCTTTTAGCGTCAGCAGGTCAAATGTGTCACACTCTTTCAGGTTCACCTGGAGGAAAAACATGATGTATATGTGTGCATGCATATGTACACGTAAGCCTGTGTGTATTCAAACATGTCCTCAAATTTCATGGGAATCCATTCATAAATCTTTGAGCTATCCTGCTGACAGACAGACAGATAAACATCTAACTGACTATCTGATCTGTTTTACAAATGTATAATAGAGTGTGTGTGTGTGTGTGTGTGCCCTACCTTTTCCTGCAGGCTCTCCTGTGCTCCGGCCAAAACAGACACAAAGCTGTCCAATGATGCTATGAAGTCCTGTTTGACAGCCTGAGCCTGGGGGCTGGCCAGCTCACCCCAGCCATGGTTCATCTTACTCAGTGTGGGGATGAAGATCTCAGAGAGCAGCTGCTCCACACTCCTCAACAGACCCACCTCAGTGGTGTCCAACATATTGAAGTTCACATCCTGGAAAGAGACAACAGTACACGTATGTTGTCATTGTGCTGGACAAACCTTGTACCATCAATTATGACATTTTACTGCACGCAATAACTGACATTGTCTCGCAGAAGATCTTCCATCTATCTATCTATCTATCTATCTATCGATCTATCTATCTATCTATGGTCAACTATTTAGGTGTAAAATAAGCAATAAAAAAAACAGTAAAAACTAATTAAAACATAAGGCAATAAAATAAAATATGAACACAGTTGGTGTCCTTACATCACCAATAGGCAGTGACATCAGGACCATTACACCACTTTGTACCCAATCGTACAGATAGTGAGTAATTTTCACAAAAACATTTCCCACGTAGCGTATCTGATCCTCCCATCCACACACCATCAATTCCTCCCAGTCTTGCTGTGGCTGCTTTGTAACGAACATGCCCTTTTATCAGTAATGGTGATTAGCTTTGTAGCGGACAGTGGGTGATCAGCAAGGATCAATAGCCAGACCTGCCAAAGGTGTCTGAATCCTAACACCAACCCCCCATTGTTGTGCAAGCTATGGATGAAAAGAAGCTGTCTGAGTTAAAGGAAACCATTTATCACACCACTGAGCTTGATGGGAAATCACTGTCACAGGAAAAGCGATTACAAGGCCTTTTGCCTCCTGAGGTACAGTGTTGGTCTATATCTCTCAACGTTCTTATTCTCTCTGTTGGTTCGAGAGGATTGCTCTGCTAGCTGCATAACTTTACACCTTCGAACGTGAGGGAAAAGATTTTCATACTTTAATGATTACTTTATTTTTGTTATAATTTTAATACAGCAATGTTTTGACAGAACTTTATTACATTTTTTGCACTTTTTATGGAGGAAGAAATAAAGATAACAGATGAATTCAGACAACTGGCCTTGTGGGGGTGCTATGGTTAAAGGGCAACATTTCTACATTTGAAAGGCCATAATTGTTATATCACTGATCTGATTTTGACAACACTTTGAGGGATGATTCATCTCAGCACTAAAATAATTACACCAATTGGCCTGATGGGTCTATATTTAAAGGTCACAATTTCCATCTTTGAAAGGCTCTAACTACCCTGTAAGTCCGGTTGACATGAACCTTGCTGCGCTAATCTATCTATCCTTACAGTAACAGTGATTGGCCTAATGAGAGACCTATAATTAAAGGCCAAATTTTAACTCCTACACCATAAGTCCATTTGACACAAAACTTGCAACACAAATCCAGCTATGCTTGCAAATTACACTGACTGGCCTAATAGGGGTGCTATGATTAAAGGTCACTCATTAAAGGTTTAACTCAAATGTGATATCTCATATGCCACTGGCCCACTGGACAAAACTTGGACAGATGATGCATTTTGGCATTGTGTTCTGGCATTTAAAAAATTATAATGATGATGTGGATGCTGTAATTAAAGGTAAAAATTCCAACGTCTGAAAGGCCAAACTGCTACACCACCAGTCCAATTTTTAAGGATGCTGCAACTTGTTACTGATTGGCCCATGGGGTGCCTGCATCATTCATGGGGGATGACATGTTTCACATGTTCATTTTTGACTTGCCTACCTTTGTGCTCACATTCTCAGAAACAGTAAAGCCAGTCTCACCCTGTGTATGTTCTCAGAGGTGATAGCCTTGGAGTTGTTGGATCTGGTGAAGAAGACACACACTCCGGTAAGTGCCACATCGCTTCCCTCTGTCACAAAGACTTTAGACTTCTTGCTGCGACCGGGTTGCTCGGAACCAGGCTGGGAGGGAGCAGAGGCTGGTGTTGCTGCTGCTGTAGCCAAGAATGAGAGATAAACACAAGTCAGATTTTCTGCAGTCCTGGAGTTAGGTCTGGGGCTCAGTCTGAGAAATAAGCTGCTGCTGCTATTGGAAAGTGATGAAAGTGTACCAGAATCAGATGTTAAACATATATTGGGCCCAGTTTCAAAGGATGGCGAAAGGAAACAGACTGGAGCAGGGAAAGCTGTTGCTACATCCACTGCTGAACAGTGATGATAGTAAGAAAACATATCACAACCAGCTTGGACTTCTCACTGTGATCTTGGCTCTGAGGAATGTGAATGATAGATTAGTATACTATACCTTATCAGTTATAGAACATGACCTGCATTACTGAAATAGGTAACTTCACACACAGACAGAATCCCAACTTGATGTGTTGTGAGAGGTTAGCCATACACGTTACATAAGGACAAGACCCAATTTAGATTTACAGTGAAATCTAGAGATTGCATGTCCACACATTTCCAATTTAATTTGGTAGCTTTTCATTGTATCACCTCTTACCTGCTTCCAATGGTTCAATGCCCTGGTAATAGAACATGAGGTGAGGAAGACCCTCGGCCACAAAGAACTGCTCCATACGGTCAATCTGGTCAGAAACAACAATAAGACTTACAGTATAATCGTCCATGTTTCTGTGTTTAGACACAACTTATTACTTATAGTCAGACAAGAAGCCATTCAACACACCAAGAAGCAATACGAACAACGCCTCTGCATTTTGACTCACAGCCTATCACAAAATTCATCCTTTTTAGTTTGCTCTACTACAGATGGACCGAGATACAGCAAAGACATATGCACAAGTGCATATGTACACACAGAGTACCTGATTCCCCTCCAGTATGGCATCTTCCACATCAGCTTTCTCCTGTCCCAGACACGAAGCCACGATGCTGAGGACGTAGTCATGTCTTCCATCCAGCTGGGCTCGCTTAGCCTCGCGCTCCTCCTTCAGCTTTTGCTGAAACAAAATGTACAGACAGGGACTGGGGTCAAGTCACTTTGAACTCAATGGATTCAAAATGTCAATAAGAACTTTCATTAATTTGCTAATGGTTGAGGCTCCCATATGCTTGATTAATAAGGCACTCTTAAGGGGCATAAAGTCTTATTTGCTCACTTTGACAACTTGTCAGCACAAACACACAGACAAACATAAAGACACATACACAGAGTTTCTGTAATACTCTATGAATACATGGTGACAAGCCAACAAGCCAAATACACGGAGAACAAACACTGTGCTTTCCTTCACCTACTTTGTAAGTAGTGATGTGGCTGTTGGGAATGACAGTTGTTTGAAGCTCTCCTGTAGTCCTACACTTGGGCTCAGACATCATTTAAATAGTCCACCCACCAAACCCCAAATAATAAGCAGTAGGATGTCAAAAGATAAAATCAGTGAAAAAGACAGGAAATAATCCACAGTATGTCAACAAATCCTCTCCGACTTTGAAAGTTATTCCACACAAGATCAATAGTGATGATATCCCAAACCAGAGACAAAAAAGTCAGTATTCCTTAAAGAAAATCAGTTGTATATCTCCAGTGTCTCCATTGTATATCTCCATTTCCCTTAACCACCAGAGTTAGGATGAGTTGACTAATAACCCTGCCAGTTCACAATGCCATAGGCTATGTCGTGTGTTTAGGATGGCGGGGCAGTAAAAGCAAATACAATAGGTTGCCAGGTCCTGCTGCCTAGTAACAGGGGAACAAGGCCAGCCAATAAATTACATGAGACATGGTGTTGTCTATGGTGTGGCGGATGCAGGATGCATTCAAACTCCCTTAACTCCCTCCCTCCTGTCTGCCTGGAATTTACACAGGAGATGACAAGAATAGTTTATAGCTCAAAATACTTTTTGCCTTGACGTCACTTAAAAAGGCCCATCCAACATCCGACTGTGATTAGCCAAACTAAAAATAGAAAGCTAGAAAGCAATTTTTTAAGTCTGCCAGGCTTTGACCTCAGACTGTTGTTGTTGTTGTTTCAGAGTGGCGGATCAGCAACTTGGGTGAAACATGAATAGTCTGTTATTTTGTCTTCTCTCTTGTTTGTGTTTGTAAGTACACTTGCATGAGCAGATGGATGCATGAGCTGGTGTGTAGCTTTATTGAACAATGATTCCACATTAGCTTAGTCCTTAAATGTTTGCGCTTACTAGCCAAGTGATGCTGACTGCCAAAGTTTGCAGACTACAGTGGAGTGCATAAGCAAGCAGAGTCAATCCCCATCCCCATGAGTAAATCCCCATGGGCTGCAGCCAGAATTAAATGGGAGAGAATTGATAGACATGCAAGGAGACAGAGGGAGGATGAGAGGGACGGGAAGTAGAGCAAGAGGGATGAATAGATAAAACATGAACAAAGTGTTTGAACACAAACATGGAAGGGGGGTAAAGTAAGATGGGAAGAGTAAGGCATACTGTAGGACTATACAGAGACACGAAGAGAGGCAGGGAAGAAGAAAGAGGAGGATTGTGTATTGCGTTGTAGAGATGTGGAGACAGGGAGATAGAGAGCTAGAGAAAAGGATGGAACAAACTGAAACTCAGAAGAGAGATAAAAGGATAGGATGGGTACCGCTGCACAGAGAGGGAGAAAGAGATAGAGGGAGTGTCGGAAAAAGGATGTAAGTCATAGAGGGAAGGCAAGAGAAATGCATAGAATAGATAGAGGTGAAGAGATGTAAGGAGAGAAAGACAGAGGAATGAAGAGGAAGAGGAAGAGAATGGGAAATAAGTAATGGTAGAGATGAGAAAATAGGGAAGGGCCTGATGACAGGGAAGGTGAGCAATGAGGAAGGGAGGATGGGTCATGGAGACATGGATCCTATGGCTCAAAAGGGTATAGCATAACGTTGCCAGGGTTAGGGATGGAAGGATGGGTCTTACACAGGAAAAGAAAGACAGAAGGGGGATGGTCCTATAGCTCAATGGATAGCATGGCACACTACTTACAGTAGTCACCCTGGCCGTTCACAGGTGAATTCACTGAGTCATCTTCATTTTTGAAGGAAATAGCGGTTTGCAACCATCACTTTTAGGGGTGTAATGAAAAGTAATATAACAAGTAGTGCAATGAATTGCTCCCAGGGAGTTTTAAGTGAAGTAATAATATTATTTTTGAAATGAGGAATTATGAGTTATGAGTAATATGTTTTTTTTCTTAGTCAACACTGACACAGAGAAGGAAGACAAGAAGGAGAAAGTCACGGTGGTAACGGTAAAGGAATTGATTCATTTCAGGGCCTGGAGGTTATGCATCAGATGCTAGAGTGAGGTGGAGCCTGCCAACAAGTCTGGACAGGAAAGAGAGCAAACACCGCTATTGATCTACAGCACAGGAAGCGGCACAAACACACAAGCTGAGATTGTCAACATGGTGAGCAAAGCAGGAGGCGGGTGGGGGGTGGTCATGGTAACAAACAGAGATAGGTAAAAGTACATCATGTACATGGTGGATAAAATGATGAAAAGACAACATGAAAAAGAACACAAACCTGAAGTAACTAAATCACAATTACAAAGGCAACTAGCGAGTCGTATTATGCTGAACGCCCATTAGCAGCGGGTGCCAGCTCTAGAAGAGGTCTGAAAACCACCACTTTTATATGTGAGTTTTCACAGCAAAGTATAGCAACTAAGAGTTTGGTGAGAAAGGCCACAGACAGTGCCCAAATTGCAGATGCATTGGTTAATGTGTCAAGGGGAACAGTGTCGAAAATCATTACAACATTTGCCAAACACCAACAATCTGCACTGGCAATGAGGAACAGTGGTTGCAAGTCAGAGCTCAATAGACCAGAATATGGTTGAAAATTGTCGTTTCAGAAACTGTTTCATTTCTTTTCAGGTAAGCACTAAATAGATACTTCATTTTCACTCACTGCTAGGAAACTAGGAGTGAATGTATGTGGTGAAAGGGATACTTGTGGCAACTAACATAGTATTTTATAGTATTTTCTTCAATTAAAGCTGCACTAGGCGATTTTGCACATTGATTGGTCTAAAATGACGACAGGAGGTAACTGTTTGAATTTTGAAGACCTCCAAAATAATGTAATGTAATGTCATTAAACTGCACTGACCTAAATATCCTCTTCTCAGTGGCTCACTTGCCGTTTAAGAGCAAGTTTGGGATTTTGTTAAGTTTTCATTTTTCATTTCCTGTGTGTGGAGAGGACTTCCCACCAGTGACGATACTAGACAGCAAAATAATAACAATAGTAATTTGGGAAAAACTACGGCATCTCAATGACGGAGGATGGGATGCTCTTCTCTTCCAAAAGTATCTTCAAACAAATGACAGTAGAAAATATTTTTTTTAATGCCATCCAAATGCAAATTAAAAAATATAAAAAAGTAAATACTTTTGTTGAACAAATTAAAATATTGCTCATCTCTGGCAATGAGTCACTCACATCACAGAAATACCATAATAAAGCATGTCAAGTCAACACTTGCTGGGTGAACGGCTATATCACACCTGCTACCTCTCTCGTTTGTGTGTGCGTGTGTGTGTGTGTAAACCTTTCAAATTGAACGAACAGCCAACTCACGCTTCAGCCCAGAGACAAACAGCACATCACAGGTGGTTTGAATGAACACACTAGTCACCAGCGAATACAATCCACAAACACACAAAACGCACTACCCAACAATGAGATACTCACAATGACAGACACGCACAGACACACTTCCACATCTAGTCAGTCACATACAGACAGACACTAACAAGGGACAAGCCAGCACTCTTTCAGAAGCAGACAAAGCACCCACCTGAGATAAGAATGTAATGATTTAAGTCACAATCCCTACAATAAACAAACCAACTAGACATATTGTGGCTATTGTGGGAATTGGAGAAAATCGTTGTGAGAGAATGTACGCAGCAGCACACTTTCTGTAGAGTGTTGCCTGAGAATTCGTGCAACATCTATTAAAGCAAAACCTCGACCGAGTAAACATCGAAAATAATTGTTTAGTCAATTTAAACTCATATGCACTGGGGAATAGAAATAGCACACACTGCCAAAGCCAGCACAGTAAATGTAGATAAAGTTCTGCAGCAGGTTTTTAAATTCAAACCAGAATACGGTAAATGAGAGATGCCATTGGAGCCAGTACTTTACATAATACATAGGAATTATGTGGCTAGATGAAAAAAAAATGGGAGAGGACCAAGGCACCCAGTTAACACCTCAACAAAAACAACTACTAATACTGCATGAAATCTCTTACCTGAATGACCTTGGAAACACTTTGTTTCCATAGTTGTTTTCTAAACACCCGTGACATGACAACTCCTCAACTCTCTCATTCAGACCGTTCTATATCTTCTCTAGAGCCGCCTAACGCTTTGACACAGGGATTCTATGTACTACTGTCCTTGAAGGTATTAGCCCTATCAAATTGTCAGCGGTGACCACTCAGCCAGATAAGCCAAAGCTATGCCTGCTTTATGTTTAATGGCTGCTCCTGACAACAGCATATAATGGTTTTCACAGCCAACCGCTGTCAGGATAGATAAGATCCCCTATGAAGTATTTAAACAGACTAAAAACACAGGCAATCTGCCAGGTGTACACACTCACTTCTGACTACACACCCTCACATATGCGTGCATATACACACGTACAAGCATGTGCATACTCTTGCTACTGTGTACATTAGCACACGCATACTGTACGCTCACATATACATACATATGTGCAAGTAAACACACTCAGACACACACACAACCTGGATAGACACCTCAAGTATCAAGAATCTAAGAGCAGGATAGAGTAGCAGCCTAAACACAGCCTTCTCATCTTCCTCCACTTTCATTGTACAAGTGTAAAAACAACTGTCATAAACTGCTGTGTGAGTGTTTGTGTGTGTGTGTGTGTGTGTGTGTGTGTGTGTGTGTGACACTGACCACCTTTTGTGAATCCTGTATTAAGATCCTGGACTCCTATAAACATAATGTGACACCTATGACTTACTGTGGGCTAAAGCTTGGAAACGCTGGATAAATTACAGTCATACTGAATTACAGGGAGATTTCATGCAGTGGCACTGGCCATATCAATAAACTGCATTCAACAACAAAACACAGCTGCAGAATGAATTATTGTCCAACCTGACTGCCAAACAAACAACAACAAATGGGTCAGTTGGAAGTGACACTTTGGTCTGCATTGTTCCATTACAGTGAATTTCCTCAGGAAATGAAAGTTTTGATGTGAACGTATTTACAAAAAAGAACAGAAACAAGAAACAAGACCAATTCAGTTTGAGCAGAATGTTTTAATGTCAACCTGGGAGCAAGCTGAACTAGGCAAATAAAATACAAACTACTTTTGGACAAAACTAAATGTAAAATGTAGTGAGATTTAGCTGAGATGAATGATTTATAGCCCTCACCATCCAAACAGTGCCACATGCACACTCCCTCACCAAGCAGAACAAATGCAATCAATTCTCAAACGGTTCAACACTGTGGTATTACTTCTTTAATAACAGCGTGTGTTACACTCTAAGGCCTGTGAGCTCAAGATTATTACCACCAAGGTTAATACTGTATTTACAGAAGAAAATACAGAAGACAACATAAAACTACAGCACATCTAAGTCCTCGGGTGATCATTTCTCAGCAAATTGGTTGGCTAAACTTAATCACGGTTAGCACAACAGACCTAAAAAAAAACGTAGTAGTGTTCTGCCACAGCGCAGCATAACAAGCATAACATTAATGTTATCTCTATATATAATGGGAACACATTATGAAACCAACTAGGCTTTGCCTTCATCAGGCTCAGCCCTGCACAGCTCCAGACTGCCTGGTTCTGAGTATGAGGTATAGTTAATAGGGTAGTTGTGACTGGCTATCCTTCTTTTAACAATACCAATGTTCTTGTTTTTGACCTTGCTCTATGAAAGGCACCGTTTTTTTCAGTCTTATGACTGGCTGCTCCTCTGCCATTATATGAACCAATCATTGGGGGAGGCAGAGCTGGTTGCGTTTAGACCACGGGTGGCCAATCATGTGCCATGGAGGGCCGAGAGCATGCAGGTTTTCACTCCAACCAAAGACTAGTTGATTAGTTCCTCCTCTCTGGTTGAAGGTGTGTTAATCAGTGAAATCACCTGCTGTAGTCTTTGGTTGGAATGAAAACCTGCATACTCTTGGCCCTCCATGGCACATAATTGGACACCCTTGACTTAGACAGTTAAAAGGGGTGGGAGGGGCTCCAGATAAAGGGGAGGAGCTTTTTTACAGCCCCCAAAAAAGTACATCTAGCTGAATATAGGAGACAACAACAAATCAATTGAGGAGTTAATAGATTAGGTCATGCCTCCACCACATGTTTTGACCTACATAGAAGATTGTAGGATAGATTAAGTTCATGAATGAATGAATTCATGAATTTATACAGTGCTCCTATCTAATTTTATTTCTTGTTTTTTCTAACATTTGAAAAGTACAGAACCTGTGAGGTGCCACGTAGCTACTATTTAGTGCAGTTTTTCTGATCTGTATTCCTATTACATTACAGTCATTTAGCAGACACTTTTATCAAAAGCAATTTACAAAGGTACTTGACACTACAGTTGGGATTGAACCCACGACCCTGGGACTGAGAGTCTTGTGCTCCACTGACGGAGCTGTCTGGGATGGACATTACTATATTGTTATTATTCTACTTGCGTGGTTTGAAAAAGATGTGCCCACAAATTGCATACGCATGTGTTCAAAATGCAACTTCAATACAGCATTGTCATCACTCAGATCTTGTTAGATTAAATTACCACTGTTGTTGGTTGCTGAGTGCAATGAACATGATGGAGAAAAGTCTTCTACGCTGCTGCACATGTCCAGGTAGTGGAGGGAAATTATTTTGAGATCACCAACTTCTATTTTAATGTTGAAAATTTGTAATGCATGGGCATGTTGATTTTTCTTTCAAAGCCATGCAAACAAAATTATGAACCATACGCTCAGAATAGTAATTGGGGAATACAGACCACAAAACAGATGGTGACAGATTCAGAGGTCGGTCTATTTTTTATCTACTACCGTGCACCTTGCAGGCTCTGTAGAAAAGTAAATAAAAATTTGAATTTCCCAAACAATAACTCTCTTGGTTAGAATAAGGGCAGTGGAATGTTACATGAAGTGCATGCAGTAAAAAGTGGAACTTTTTCACAAGCTGCAATATACAATATCCAGTTGCTCATTTCCTGACACATTCATGAAAAAAATGGCCAAAGAAATGAGTGAGAAAGCCAGGCAGCCGGGCAGGCAATAGACAGACAGTCTGTGTAACTTCAGAACTCTTAGGTCACCTTACCTTGTTTTGATAGTCTGGTTTGAAGTGTAGCATCGTTGTCACCCCTTAACAATGCCACTTCTTTTCAAGTCATTCCACTCATTAATTGGCATTGCTATTCATGAGATGAGAGGATACCGCTTACGGCATGGAGGCCGAGACAGAGAACAACTGGCTTTGCTATGCCAGCAATCAGCATCTTATTTACCCTGTCAGAAAGGTTACTGCCCTGAAATTCTAAGATTGTTGCTGGTAAAAGGGGACTGCTAACTAGATCTAGACTAGAGCGCGGTATTGGATGACCACCTGTCGACCAGGCAATTATCAAGGGTGCTGCTATCACCTTACAAGTCTATTACAACAATGGGATGGAGATTGGGGTGGAGAGGTTGTATACAGTGTGGGGGATTACAGTTTCAGATACACCCCCTTGAATAAAACACACACACAGACACATGCAAAAAAAACATGCAGAAATGTGTTGTATAAAGTAACAATGACCTTTTGGCTCCGAGACGTTGTCACCTTCGTAAAGGACACTGAGACTCACACACTAACAATCCACTTACCCCTAAAACCTAAACTTCATGTATTGTATGGGCACTTTTTAACCACACCAGGTTTGAAAACAGTGAAAACTGAATGAAAAAGCAATTGAGTAAACATATAAATGGTGAGATTAAACAGAAATATTGTCATTACACAAAATTTAGCATTAAACTATTTAAGAAAAAAGTTGGTTTAACGTTCCCGTTCATCTTGCATTCCAATTTCAACTCCTTTATAGACCAATCTCAGGCCAAAGAACCATTGATTTAACATAAAAAAAACAGGGGGGGGGTGTGTGCAAACTATGTGTGAAGATGCACACACTCACACACACACACACACACACACACACACACACACACATACATCAAAGCATTACATTAAGTATCATATTTAATGAGATCCACATCCATCTGTCCATCTGGGAAGTCCTGATTGGCACATCACAAGACCCTCATCATTCACC
>CABFOQ010018706.1:1619-14739 GCA_900660455.1 Gephyroberyx darwinii | reverse complement strand
TCTGAGCAGATGGTGCGAGAGAACTAGAGCGCTGTGCTCATGATCGGCCACACCCCAAAAACCTGCCGGTGCAACTTGTAACTTGCATCAGAGTCACAGACTATGATCATTTTAATCATGTTTGCATGTGGTACTCACCAAGGCCTCCTTGCAACATAAATACATTCTTTGTGCACAAAGGTCTTAAGATGGCTAAGAACTTCATTAACTTTAAGAGCTTTAAGCAATGATTTTGTGAGAGTAGGCGCCAAATTATATCAAACGGTTGATATTGCCTTTTGGAATGAAACTCTTCAAATCTTCTAACATCTGGTAATGAACAAATGTTTTATCCTTCATGTTCCCAACTAATGAATTGAGATAAGAAAGAAAGAAACGTTCTAACAATAAGAGGAAAACAACAGCAATGTCTGGGAAGAAAGTCCAATATGCACGGGATTGATTAAGAGGCGTTGATTTCCCCATTGTATTTCTCTATGTCTGTCAGTTAATTTCATTTATCTCGTTATCAAACCATGAGGGCTTATAGCCTCATAAGGCTGGGAGGATCCTTATGGAGCTTTGTCAGTCTTGTCAGTTACACATCAAATGGCACAACAACAGTGCAACAAATTGGCATACAAGACACAGGCATATTGTTGCACTGATACTTTTATATATCAGTGCTTTTATTATTCTTTTTTTTGGGGGGGGAGGGGTTCAAAAAAGCACTTCTAAACAGGTCACAAAACAATGCATGAAAACGTGGCTACATAAATAACATAGCTTATTTTCTATTCGTCACAGACTGAGGTTTATCTTCCCTTGTGAAATCCTGATTTAAATAACTGTTAGGGGTAAAAGACCATGCTGAGAAGAGGTCAGTGTGTGGGTGTAATGTCATCCCGCTGTGCTCTGGGGTGGGTCTAGGGAACTGATACGCCTGCCTGACAGTGGCGCTGGCGCATGGTAATTGACGTGACAACAAAGCCACTGCCAGCGCTTTGGTCGCTTTGGTAGAAACAAGTGTCAAGGGGAGTGACGAAGACACTCTGGGGGATAACACTGCGTGGTCTGCTATGTTGTATGCTCTATTCCATTGTCAAAGACAATGAGGTCTCTTGTTGCCAAGTCTGCTGAGCTGAAACGTACAATGTAGTGCACAATGTACGACAGTTGTAAACAATGGTACAGCGAGCATCACTTGTTACATGTTCAAACTGGCGTGTGAATGAGAATAGAAATACGTATGTGTCCATGTGTCTCTAACACTTTTTTCAAACTGCAATCAAACTGCAAGAAAAAGATTTCTTGAGGCAGCTAAGGGGGAATTTCCCATGAAATACTGAGGGAGGGAAATACTTAAACTGATGGCCTCAGTAAAGGCGACTGCACTGCTTTCACCTCAGCCTGGTCGCCTTTCTGCACATTGTAAGTGACACTTTATTCTGTGCTGGATTATTAAGGTATGTGTGTACTATGTGTTACTATACTTGTAATGACTGGTTATAGACATAACTATTGAGGAGTTTTTGGGGATGTGAAGACATTTGGCTGATATTATGAAAAAGGAGTATTTTTATACTGTCAGTTCAGGGTAAGAGATTAGGTCAAGGCTTGGGGTTAGAATTAGGGCTAGGTTAGGTTTTGGGTAAGGGTTATGGATAAGCATGTATCGGATTAAGGTGTAAACTAAGTTTAGGGGATAAGGAGTAAGTGCAGTCAAAATATATCTCTAACAAGTATACAAGCACTATAGCAAAAAACAGCTCCAATAACGTGGTTGAAAATGAACACGTGTGTGTCTGTGCATGTTCTTGGGTGGCCACATTTCGTACCTCATCCTGGCTGCCCTCGCGCAGGTTGTAGGTGAGATTGTTGTGGATGTCAGAGGTGAAGACGCTGGCGTACTCGGGGTAGAGTTCAAGTACCTCCTTCAGGCCGCGCACACTGATATACTGCAGATCGCAGTAGGTCAGGGCCTTGACGTCAGCGTTAGTCTTGATCACCTGGTCTGTGCCGGGCAGGTCCGACCCAATCAGGTCCCCCTTCCCTAGAGTCAAAAAATATTTGTATTTCTTGTTACTGTTTGTATTTTTGACTTGTATAAGAGAAAGTAATGGGTCACTTTGGTTATATTGTTTTTGTTTTATACTGTTTAAAAGCAATTTCAAAAGAGGATACAGCCCCTCTTCCTGTTTAACAAACTTGTTCACACACTTTCACATTATTAGGGAGAAGGTGATGGAAGGGAAAGGTGGGCTTGTGTTTCTGGTTGTATGTTTTCTCATTTAACATCATTTTCCAACCATGCCTTTGGTAGCTTTGATTTATTGAATGCATCCATCTAATTTTAACACTCCAGTCATAGCTACCAGGGCACTTCATACTATCCCTACCACCAGCCACAAATCTTACCTGCTCCCCAACAACACTAAAAGGAATATAACTCTGTACAATTACCTGCAACCTTTTGACCCCAATACCAACCTAGTATGGCCAGCACCATGCTGTCTTTGAGCACCTCCAGAGAGCCGGAGCAGACAAAGTAGTTGGCGTGCAGCGCGTCCCCCTGGCGGATCAGGTACTCCCCAGGGGCGCAGAAGGAGGTTTTAATGTGGAGGGAGAGTGAGCGCAGGCAGCCGCGACTAGCCCCCTCAAAGACAGGCAGCTGGAGGATGTCCTTATTCAGATGCATGGCGATGTCTGCACGCAGCTCATCAGGGAAGTCGTGGAGGAGCTAGGGATGTATGGCAATTGGGATCAGGCGTGACATTAACGGTAATTATGGAATAGACTGTATAGTCACTGGTTACCCTCTTGAATTCCAACAGTATGTCAATAAACGGTGTACTGGCTGCCACGTGTTGCGAAAGATTGTAAACAATTACAGTTACACAGCATTTTGTGTGAATTGTAAAACTAATTATGTGGCTCAAATACCATGACCTTACTTTGAAGTATTTTTTTAGAGCAGGCAGCACTTTGTACAATGGTATTACATAACAAGAGCAGTGATCGGGACTCCTACCTCGTTGGCATCTATACCATTGTTGACCGACCAGGTGGTCTGGAAGTACTCCAGCATGCGTTGTTTGAGCTGCTGGGGCAGCCGGTGGACACGGATAAAGTCCTTCAGGTCCTTCATGCGTGTGTGGTAGAGAGAACGGCGTGAGTACATACGCTGGATGATGGCCGTCACGTTACCAAAGACCACGGCGTGCATCAGCGCTGTGTGGGAGGAGGTGGAAAGAAACAAGTTGAAAGAGAGTTAAGGATAATATATAGTTTAGTTTCATTCCAAGGTATGATATAACCATAATGGAAAAAATGTTACCTGAAGTTCACTGCTATATTTAGAAAATGCTGTTGATGCAACTTCTATTTCTATTTTGTTAGTAAATGATACCAGAAAACTATGAGCTATGAAGTTCTCTCCTCCTTTGGAGTGAATCTCAATAGAACCAATTATCATCCACAGCTTGTTACAGATCATTTGCTCTTCCATCCACATAAGATCGTGCAATGTACAGTACAAAAAATAAGCACACAACAAATAATTATCTTCTCAGGTGTTGCACCAATAATGGCCGCCACCTCAGCTTGAATAATCCGTTTATCGATATATCAAGGCGGCAGCAAGCTGTGTGTTAGAGGCCAGCCAAACCATCCATCCCACTTCCTGCTGAATTTCCTGCTCTGGCGTGCCAACCGGAGGCACCAATGTGCCAGGATGCCAGAGGGAGAGGGTACCCCGGCGTCAGACGTACCGCCAATGAGCATAGTGCAGATGGAGAAGATCTTCTCGGCGTCAGTGTTGGCGCAGACGTTGCCAAAGCCCACACTGGTCAGGCTGCTGAGGGTGAAGTACAGAGCAGCGATGTAGGAGCTGCGCACTGATGGACCGCCCACCGTGCTGTTGGCGTAGGGAGTCTCCAGGCGTTTGCCGAGCTCGTGGAGCCAACCTTGAATGAGGAGTTAAAGCATGAGAGAAGACCAAGGTTTAAAGGTTAAGGTTCAAGTTCTCTTTCTGTCTGTCTTTATGTCTGTCTGTCAGTTAGAGGGTACTGGTAGGCGGGTACTGTATCACCTGGCCAGAGAATGAAAGAGAAGGAGAGAGTGTGTGTGCGTGATAGAGTGTGTGTGTGTGTGTGTGTGTGTGTGTGTGTGACAGAGAGAGAGAGACAGAGAGAGTGTCAGAGTCAGGAGGCTGGCATGTCCATGTGGGACAGGACAGGATTAGATTGGCTCCTCCAGGGATAAATAAGGCCAAGTGTTAATTAGCAGGTATGCCTAACCTCCCTGAAGACAGAATACACGGCCACAAAAGCAGCCGTGATGGTTGTTTCTGGTTCTAATGAAAGCCTAAACAGGGTTAAACTCTTTGATCAGATGCAGCCAATAGTGAAAATAACAGGACAGTAAGATTAAATTAGCCTTTTTTTGCTGCAGTGTAATAACCTCATCAAAAGATAATTCAAGACAAAAAAAAAAGACTGTCAGCTTTTGATTATGGGTTGTTGTTGGCCTCCATGTTAAACCACGTTTAAACACTGACACCAGTGAGATACAAGCACGCTGCATGCTCCCAATCCTGTTTTGATATCAGCTTTTGATCTGGTGTCAGAGCTGCCTCATTAGAGTGCAAGTGGGTTTTGCCACCATACCACCACTGGGCAGAGCTGCATTTCCTAATAGATGAGCCATGATTATTTATAGTTGAGGATAGAGTGGGGACACAACAAATCCCTACACGTCATATTGGCACCAGCTACCCTAAAACCTTATTTGTTGGCATTTGTTGTCTATTTAAGCAAGGAACCAGCTAACAGCGCCCACTATGTCAAACACAGTGGTATTCAGCACCCCTGGCTGCACTGCAACCTGTAATCCTCAATCTACTGAAACTAGGTTTCAGTTCCTGAATTCAATGAATGGGTGACGGCACATGCTAAAAAATAATATATCTACCCGTCGATCAGTAACAGTAAGATTAATTTAATTTATCCTTTACAGAGAAAGGGAAATGTGTCTTTCTGCCTGCCCTGTAGCTCTTGATGAAACCCTAAGCCCAACATCCATACCCTTGCCCCAACAGCATTTTTCCCCTGCAGCGCTGCCAAGGCCTCATTCAGACCCACCGATGTCCCAGTTGTCTGGATCATTGATCTCCATCTCTTTGCGTCCGATGATGTACCAGATGCAGGCCATCCAGTGTGCCAGCAGGGCAAACATGGACATGAGCAGGGTCAGAACCATGGCACTGTACTGAGAGTAACGGTCCAGCTTCTGGAGCAGACGAAGGAGACGCAGGAGGCGCACCGTCTTCAGCAGGTGGACCAAGGAGGTCTGGGGAGAGAGTGGAGAGAGAGTATATAAACATCCCATATAATCCAATTATCAGGGATTTGATTTTTTCTGTTTTTTATACACAACAGACCCATTCTTTTGGGGATTGTCTGTCATGTCTGTCAGATAGGCAGGTAGAAAGAGTGCAGTAACAATAGTTATAGAAGCAATTATAGAAGCAGCCTTGTGGATGCAGCATATATAAGACCTTACAGTAGCAAATTGGTTTGTATTAGTCTAGGTAATCAATTTGCTGGCCATGGTAACAGTCACATAGGGCAATCAAAGTGTGAATCCAACAGCCTAAATAAATGATAATCCAGTCGTACCCACCACTGTGATGTTAAAGGCATAGAGCAGGTCAAAGGGCAGGGCGGCCACTAGATCCACAAAGAACCAGGTGGTGGCATAGTGGATGCAAATGGAGCGTGCCTCGTACACCACCTGGCCTGACTGGCTCACATAGGTGGTGCGGAAGTTCAGGATGATATCTGCAAAAATACAAAAGTCAAAGGTGAGCATTTCTTGTATAGTCACAAACATCAAGCTAGAGGAGAAATATGGTTGCTAATTGTTTTTTCCAAGATATTTCCACTGAATTTGATTGGATACAGTGAAAAGTGCCATGAATACGGTGAAGAAACACTCAACAAAGGTCACCAGCCAGAAACAAACCCATGGCCTCACTTGTATATGGTGCACTTTAGTCCACTGGGCCTCGTCATGCACAATCTGCACAGTTTGACAGTCTAGAATAGCGACAGGGGTGCCTATTTTTAATCAGATGTACATTCAAACTAATAACCAAGACATGGAAAAGACATGGATTCCACGGCACATCTATATAAGTTCTGTTATTACTTCATTAAATACTAGAGAGGCCAAGCATTACTTCACATCTCAGGGTAAAGAAGAAAGTCCCTCTGCCACTCATTATCACCTACTGTAACCATTCAATACATTTACACAGAAGTCAGGTGGGAATGTGAGTCAGATGGTGCATGTCATTGTTTTAAGGCAGCCAAATGGACCAGGCCCGTTTGCCAGATCATCTATCCCAGGCGTCATAGAGCGGCAGGCAGACATACAGAACAACAAACAGACCTCTGTCACCCAAGCTGTTGAAGCATGCAGAAATGATGCCTCATGACTCAATAAGGAATTCAGTTATAGGTTAGAAATAAGTAAGTTATGTTGACGATGACAATTTGTAAAGGTAAAGAAAGAGCTGAGCCACAAAGCAAAACCTTTTGATTTACTGGTCAATCTTCATGCTCCCCTTCACCCTGTCTGCACTGGGAGGGAACTCCACCCCGGGGACAGAAGTAACGTGGCCTCTCCTGCCAGGCCAGATATCCGCTACATTCATCCTCATGTTTCCTGACTAACCACCACCTAATTTCTCAGGGTGAGAAGACGCACTTCCTCTGGGTGTTAAATACCATGTGCAATTATACACGTTTTGGTTTGGTAAATCAATGGGAGTGACCTTCACCTTTAGTAGATCTGAATCAGCAGTTCTTATGCACACAGCTGCATTTACAAGGGCATGGCGTATGGGTGGCAACACTCTCCCAAAGTGATAAATCAGTCCTCATTTTCACAGATAAATCACATGCTAAGCAAAGGGGTTAGCAGGCTAATTCAACAGTTCGATAAACACAACTATGTTACTTCCATTCCGACAAAATAGGTCACATGACGTCCATCCTCAGGATGGAGCTGCCCCCCATGTTAGAGGTCTGCAGCCAGCTGCTCTTGCCCAGGGCGCTGGCCTCACTCTGTGACAGGTGGAGGAGCTTATCAGTCCAGGAGGACCTCAGTGTTGAAACACTGCTCCTGCACATTGAGAGGAGCTAGCTGAGGTAGTTTTAAGAACCTAGGAAGCATGCCTTTGGAGGTGTACCAGGCACATGGGAGTGGGAGGAGACCTTGGGGTAGACCCAGGACACACTGGAGAGATTACATCACCCAGCATGCCTGGGAGCATTTGGGGATCCCCCAGATGGAGCTGGAGGACGTTGCTGTGGGAAAGGACATCTGGACTGCTATGCTTGACCCTGACATGAATATGTGGCAAAACAATGCATGGATGGATGTTGGATGAAAACCCCATATGTCCAAACATGGAAATTGAAGTAATGAAGTTTTAACATGAAAGTACCACGTGTGCACCACAGTACTATCACTTTTCAGATTTGAAAGTTCAATATGTGTCATACGATCAGCTTTTGAGTGTAAGCTTGGAAAAATATGAGAACTATAACAATATGTGAGAACTTTGTGAATGACCCTCTGGAATGGCCTAATCGGGGCTGATGGTGGTCAAAACAAGATTTTGACCCCAGACTTTAAATCTATATCTTTCTCAGCGACTTGTTTCCTTTCTCACCTAGAATAAAGAGCATCTCCACGGCGATGTCGCTGACGATGGTGGAGCGTGCGGCTGTGTCGATATCATCGTACGGCGTGAAGCACACATTGTAGGGCACAGTGACAGCCACGTAGAAGGTGGCCAGCAGGATGAGCCAGTCCCACAGGGCCTTAGACACGCTGTAGTGGAGCAGAATGAAGCGGGACTTTTGTACCGTTGCCACCTTGTACTCTGGCAGCGACGGCTTCTCAAACATATTCTGTCGGAGAGGGAAAGGTGGAGGGAGTTGAGAAGGTCAGAATATCCTTGAACGTTTCTGCTGAGGAAGACAATGAGCACACATGTACACACGCATATGCTCAAACACACACACACACACACACACACACACACACAGAAAAAAGGGATTGCTTGTTATGAGTGACAGAAAACCTAACAATAACAGCCTCTTGAATTTCAAGTTGATAAATATACAGAGGACGCAATTCACATCAGAAGAGCTGAATAAATGAATATGTTGATAACCAGATGTTCAGTGTGTGCAGAGCTGTGCAAATAAATGATAATCAGATGGATAGTGTTGTGCCAAGATTTTCCAGAATAGACATCATAAATGTCAAGGCCCTCCCCCGGGTCCCAGCAATGAACGCTGATGTGTCAGTATGAAACAGGAGAGAGAAAGAAACCTGATGATGAAAATGACCGTGCAATAACCATAGAAAATCACAGAGATAAGGAACTGTGGTCAGTGAGGGGGAAACTCATTGCGGGCTGATAATTTCATACATGACTTGAACTTGGCTTGACTCCCTCCCTGCAAATGCCATTAGCGCTTCAAGTCTCAGACAGTAACAACGGCAGCGGCACCATTATAGGGAACGGAGGGGTGCAAGAACATTGACCAAGCGCTGCGTTTTTGAAAGTCATGCTTATTCATTCCTCCCATTAGACTTTTTTAGTGAGAAAATCCAATTGCAGAAAATATGAATTGCTATTGCTGGTAAATTGGGGAGTCCGTTTGGCACATAATGAGCCTGCAGATCTCCAATTTGGAGCCATGCACTTGGCACATAATAGCCTTAACCATGCTTAGGCAACAGGAGGCAAAGCTATTACCTTGGAGAGAGGGCAAACAGGAATGGTGGGTGAATGAGCAGCAATGCATCCAAGAACAATATGGCCACTTCACAAACAGGCGAGACAAGCACTGGGGAGGCTGGGTAATGAAGTATTAAACTGAATTTTCCTTGTATGTGTTCAGGAGCAGCCGAGGTGATACCGTGTCTGTGTAATGTCTTACTTGAGACTTGGAGAGGATAGATAGACTCTACTTGGGAAATAATTGGGGGTTGATGAACAGCCTTTCCTTGTACTCCAAGAGGAGGAGAAAGACCAGAGGGAGGAAAATACTCAAATTGTTCCCAGTGCAATAACTTTTGAAGCATTGTAATAGCTAGTCCTGCTTGTCAGATGAAACTAGGCAATTTATGGTGAAAGAAAGAAGTGTTTTCCACAACACCCCTCAGTCAATGTGTTTTCATGGCTGCCATAAAGAAGTTTAACGGCAACCCTGGACAATCCAGAGGAAAGCCCCCACTGATTGCCGTCAGCAGCCACTGTAATGATGTTTCAAGGAATAGCAGCAAAAGCTGGACTGGTTTTTAATTCGCCTTACATCACAGAGGTCAGGACACACACCTGACCTTTGGCTCCGGAGGCAGTCAGCCAAGTGTTTTCCCATGATTGGAAAGGAAAAGCCCAGCCCTGTGGGCGCACGTGTCACTACATGTCACACAGCTACAGCTGATCTTTGCACTTCATTAACTCGGCCTGCTCTTCCAACTACATCCCCCAGCATGCTTTGAACTTTGCCACAGATTGAAAGGCCTGTCCTTGATGGCGAAGAGGGTACACATGTCTCACCACGTGACTCGAGCAGCAACCACTCATGTTCCCCCGGAGCTTCCCTCAGTCCCTCAGCCTTGCATATATCAGAAAATATTACTTCAATAATTTCTCTTGAGGGTAAAGCAAGATTGCAGCAGGAACACAGTAATCATTACATTAGCTACACCACTAGTCCTGATGTCAGCTTTGAATCAGCACAAAATGAATATTGCTTGCTTTGACTCAAGTTCATTATGAGCACATTATAGGATGTTGAAGTGGGACCAATCTTTATTAGGTGATTGTGGGAAGAAACACAGTTCATTATGTGCATACTTTTAGATGACTTGCAACACCATCAACAAAACATGGTGTCGTCTCCTACACTCCCGTGTATAACAATGGGTTACAGCAGATTCTACAAAACTAGGAGGTGACTAGAAAGACAGAGGGGAATAGAGAAACAGAGAGAAAGTGGGATGAGACACCAGCTGCCGAAATGTGTGCTGTATTTCACAAAGCCAGCCAAAGTATTAATTGCATCATAACTTTAAAGGCCAGTCGATGGCAGATTTCCTCTCTTTTATAACCATTTGACAAGTGCACTAAAGCGAAAATAGGAAATAGTGGCACAACCCTGGGAAGTGGAACAGCTTCGAATCAACTAGCAGCTACCTATCAGTGTATCCCGGCTTGGCAACAGTAGCTGATACATACATGGGTGGACTGCATCGAAATTGGGCATATTAGTCATAAACAACAACAGAGGGCCTGTGCTAGTAAGACGCCTTCAGACTACGAATCAGACAAGCTGAACAGCTGATGTACTAGTGGTGGTATAATAAATCATTTGGGGTGCGGATATGAAACATCACCAGAAAGTATGCAACCGCTACCGTCTGAGACTATGGTACGCAAAGTACTATTAGTTGGAGTCAGTACTAATTCAGAGTCTCAGAGAAATGAATGAATTGTCAAACTAGCCTGCTCCGCCTCAGCAGTTTGAAAACCTCTGACTTCCAATTCTCTCCTCTCTCTTTGTCTGTCTTTTTAGTGGCTGTGCTCCCTTTGAAAGGCTGCGTGTGTGTCCCAGAGATAGATAGTGTGTGTGTTCATGTGTGTGTGTGTGTGTTTGTGTGTGTGTGTTCACCAGCAAAAGTAACTCCCCCTGCTATCCCTTGCTGGGCCGATGGGCTACAAATAGAGATCTATTCAGAGCACGGCTGGCTGGCTGGGGTGTGGAGGCAGAGGCATGCATTGCTAGCTAACTGCTGTTGATAGAGAGGGTGAGAGAGAGAGAGAGAAATACAGAAGGAAAGAGAGGCAGACAAAGAGAAACACTGACAGACAGAGAGACAGAGAGTGGAAGCCAGGGAGAAAAGGTTGTGACAGCGAGTGTGGGAGGTTGAAGTGATAGAGAGAATCAATAAATGAGTTACACTGAGAGAGAAAGAGGAGCAACCGCAGAGCAAAAAAGAGAGAAAAGAGAATGAGGGAGAAAAGGATGTAGAGTGAGAGACAAGGACAGAGAGAGGATGATCCAAAGGGACGGAGCTGAAAGGAGATGAGGTTAGATTGATAGATGGAGAGGGAGACAGACATTGAATGATAGGGAGAAAATGTGTAGATATAGAGAGGGAGGAGGGTGGTTAAAGCTGAAGGGGAAATGAAATGAAAGCACTGAGGAAAGGAGGGGATGAGAGAGGGATAAAGAGAGAGAGAACCTGGCTTACCATCATTTTCTCTCGATTCCCTTGAACAAACAAGTTTTTATGAATGCAAATGAGTGAGCTCTCCAGCAGCGGCGATTACACACAAATCCCACGTGCCTGGTGCATGATAATACACACACACACACACACACACACACACACACACGCATACCCACCACAGTCAGACTGGCTTTCACTGTGCTCTAGATGTCTAGGAGGTGTCCTTGTCAGTATGCACGCTTGGAGAAAAGCAATGTTCTTATATCTGGACTGATGGCTGGAAAAACCAACACACAAAACACAGTGCAGAACACACAGCACGGCACCGACTGTGTGTCACCTCGGTCACTTATTTGAACTCTGGACTGTTCGAGTTTGGTTCGTTTGGGTAGGTGAGAACAATACCATTCGACACAGGTGGCACTGAATAACCCCACCAAGACCACCTGAAAAGTCTCAGTCTTTTTCCAAGTAAACTGACTTTTCCAAGGACTGAGCCAGTGATCTGAGCCAATTACAGGAAACGCCCCCAAAATGCAAGGTCTTATGGGTATAAGGAGACAGCAGCCAGCAGTTTCTCATGTTTGAACTCTCATGAACCGAGAGTAAACTGGACTGGAGCGGACAAGAGTTTGGACTGATGCTTCATATTCAGCTATTTCTTTGTGTTCTCTTAACTGGTTATGAAGACTAGAGAAAGGAAATGACTGCAAAGAGCACAGACAACATCATCACGCTGAGATAAAGTTACAGGGACTGGAACGGGATTTGTCTGCTCCTGCTCTCTGTAACCTCAGGGGTTGACAGGTTACCAACAAACCAGCTGATTATGTGTCGTTGTGACTTTTATTCACCAGCCCTGGTTTACAAGTAATTGGGCAGTGTGGAGCTAAATGAACTAAAACAAAAAAGCAGCAATGGTTTGGACCAAAGAAAATAAACTGTAGTATTATTGTATTGTTTATAAGGGATCATAAGCACATCATAACACCTTATTAGTGCATCAAAATAACTACAATAAGACCATGATTGCTTATGCTAGTGCAAAATCTCTCGGGGTTAAATACTTTTGGGGGCAACTGTATAGATAATCTCATAACACAGTCATACACGATACATAATATAATGTTATACAGGAACTGATGCATTATTATCATGCATGTCACTTTCTTCTTCTTTCTCTGCAATGTGCTTAAGGTATGTCATCAATAAAATGCAACAGAGGACGCAATGATGTTGCTGTCACTAACTGGTATATAGAAAAAAGCAATGGCATGGACAAAAACAACATTTTGTTTGTTTTGTGTGTGTGTGTGTGTGTGTGTCTGTGCCTTATTCCTAACGTTTCCTTTCTTATCATTTTTCTCTCTCAGCTCTTGAGGAAACAACAACAGCGAAAAGAACCCAGTCAGTATCTCATTATGCTTTTATGTTTTATAAATATATAAATACAAGCAATTTCATGAAGTGAAACGTACCGTCTGAGATTAAGTGTGTGTGCCCGAGGAAACGCTCCAGCGAGCTTGTGTCTGCTGAGGTCTTTATTTGAGCTAAACTATCATTGAAGCCTCGAGTTTTAGGGGGCGACTGTTCGGTAGCTGCCAAGATGACAGGTGTCTGGCTGGTGTGTCTTCAATGTGTGTCTGTGTGTGTGTGTGTATGTGTGTGTGTGTGTGTGTGTGTGTGTGTGTTTGTGTGTTTGTGTGTGTGTGTGTGTGTGCATAGCCAAAAATATCATGAAGTTTGATATTGAATTTCTCTTCATATTAATTAAACTGCATAAATAAATATAACTACAAATATAAAACTAATTGAAGCA